>MJUU01063651.1:22973-33505 GCA_002080025.1 Modiolus philippinarum | reverse complement strand
CACATGCCACATGAAATTTGTTGGCATACTACTGATTGGAAATTTCCTAAGGAAGACACTGAAAGAAACCCCATCAAAATATGATGAATAAAAAAGATTCTACAGACAGTCAAATATGTTAAAACATCAAATTTAACCCTTTTTGGCCCCTTTTCCCAGAACGGGTGGGGCCACAATGACCAAAACTTAGCCAAGCCTTCCTCTTGTGCCAAGGAACATTGTGTTAAAATTTCATAAGGATTGGTCAACTGAAACTAAAGTTATTGACCAAAAACAAAAGTGTCTACAGACAACGACGACAACGACGACGACGACGCCGACAGCACCATACCATTATACGACCGCAAAAATTTTTGCGGTCGTATAAAAATACAAAAATTAAAAAAATTTGGTGAAAAAAGGGCAATAACCCCTACAAGGGTTTATGGATTTTCTTCAAAATTTCAGGGTGGGTAGATCTTGATATGCTGAAGATTTTTGCAATTTACACTTGACCTCTATCTGTTACAGTTTTTGAAATAAAAATTAAAAATGCAAAAATTTTGAAAATTTCACAGAAAAAGGGCTATAACTCCCAGATGGGTTTTCAGATTTTCTTCAAAATTGCACAGTTGGTAGATCTCATCATGCTGATCATTTTTACTCCATGTCAGATTTTTGATATCTGTAACGGTCATGACGGTTTTCGAGTAATTTGCAAAAAAAACCAATTTACCCCCATGTTCTATTTTTAGAAAAGGCCCCAAATGTCAAACTGAATCGGGCCCCATTCACATTTTTTAATTATTTATTCACATTATATTTTTTAACAAAAAAATAAAAGGAGAATACACAACAATTTCGAAAATGAATATTTATTTTAATAAAATTTCCATTGTTATGACATGATTGATGATTGGTATAGTCTTGTGCACTTAGTTTTCACAAAAATTACCGATTACACTAGTGTACGCTAATTAATGACATTAAACATTTGAATAAACAGTCTGTTTGAAGGTGTTAATGACGATATCAATGATTAAAATTATAAATAAAGTATGGTATCCTTTGAAGTTGGTAAACTGTCTATCATTGTTTACTGATGCCCGATTGAAATAATACTTGAGCAATCGAAAATTTATCTTGTGTTTTTAAAGAGGTAAAGAAATAATTTCCTCAACCATTTTGTATGAACCAATCAAATGAAAATGTTTTTTGTCCTATTAGTCCAAATATTCTATGCTATATTCACTTTGTCAGAATTTCCATGTGCAGTTTGTAAGGAGTTTATAAGTGAACGTAAGCATGCACTTGTGTAACAGTGACTACATTCCATCAGTGTAACGATTCTGGAGGAAAGAAATCTCCAGTGTAAAATTCCATTTTCCTTATGTAGTGTCTGTGAAAACATTTCGACCTCGAGATTCCGACACTATCAAAAGATTCTGAATTTTTTTTTTTTTTTTTTGGGNAAAATTGATAATCGATATTTTTTTTATTTTGGGTCGGATTAACAATGGGGCCGCATCTACTTTGGGGTCGGATTAACAGTGGGGACGAACTGTTTTAGGGCCGCATTAGCTGCGGAACCGTAGCTCTATAGGTCCTTTTATTTTTTTCTGATTTGGCGGACCATAGACTATGGTCCGCAACTATCAGAAAATTAGCACAAGGACCATAAGAGCTACGGTTCCGCAACTAGGGCCGCATCAACTTGAAATCAGTAGTACATATCACAAGTATTTTTGGAGGCATACATACATGTGTTACCCATTCAGGACATGATTTTATGTATCATGGGCTAAATACTGATCAAATTTCCGATTCATGTGTATCTAGACCCCCTACCTGTGTCAGTCTACAACTGCCGTTGGCGGGAACGTGGGAAGGGACGCAACTCATAATTTGGGTTGGTCTGAAACCCGTCGTAGCAGGTCCGTACGTTGATACGATAACGTAACCCTACATCTGCTTCTGTCCCCGTTTACGAGTATTCAGTGGGCTTAATTCAGACAGAGACATATGTATCTGCTTCAGATTTCGAAGAAAAATCACATATTTTGTTTCCGATAGGTTTTTTCATAGGCAACCCAGGGACAATGTGTGAGGGTAGGTTTTGAATAAAGTAACTTGAACATATATTTAAAATGTAACTACATCCAAACACAATATATATAGTAATAATTATATTGTGTTGCTACATCCTACAAGATCCTGTCAATCTGGTGAAAAAAGTCCTTGTCTTGATGACGACAATAACAATACTTCATAACCCTTTAAGCTTGGTAATACAAATGTATTTCGTTTCGATTTCAAAGTAATGCGCGACAGTCAGAGAGTTCTTGAACAATAATGCTAAGGGAGTTTACATTACTGTTGTTCATTATTGGGGAGTCAAAATGGTTAAAGTTTCGAGTTATTTCTCCAGATTCCTGCACTGGGTGACGCACTATCCCTATTAAAGCGGTTCCAGTAGGATTTCAGAAAAAGGATTCTTTAATCAATATTTGCCTAAAGTGTGCACGAAATATTAAATTTTTTACTAGAAAAGGGAGAGGGTTGTGTAAGCCAAAATAGGATCCTGTGAAATATGCTCTAGGTGGAACAAATATTATTGATATCTATGAGATTTATTCCGCCTGGAGCTTATTTCACCAGGTGAGCAGTAAATACCTTCCAGCTGAAGAATATTTCACCAGCTGACCTATAAAATTTGTTCCTTTGGGGATTATTTCATGGTGGATACTATTAACCGTTACAGTTACACACATAACCCATCGGGGTCAGCCAGTGGGTCCGTTCTAATGAAAATACAAACCTTAGATTCGTTTCCACTGCTGTCTGTTTCCATCTGCATTTCCATCTTCAGCTTTCTTGACACTATCATTGTTCTTGAAAGAGAGGAAACCACGTGTGTGACACCTCAGTGTGACACTATCATTGATCGACGGGAAAGAGGCGTGGGAACTGATATTTTTTTCATTAGAAGTCGACTTCAAGATGTCGATATTATTCATAAAAAAGATCATGTATACTTGGAAAAGATGAGTTGTTCAATTTCTGACGAGACAAGCAGATTTCATATGTCGACATGTCTTAATATATCGACATCTTAAAACCAACTTTCTGACATTTGAATGATCACTTACTGAACACGCGTGTTATGCAGTCTTTTAAATGTCAGAAATAACCAAAGAAAACAGCAAAAATAAGCCAAAATGACGCGTTATAACGGAACAATCTGACTTTTTATGTCGACATTTCAATTTATAACTGGGCATTCCGACTTGTTATATACTACTTGTATAGAAAACAAGTCGACATTAGGTGTACCATATGCGTTTCCATAGGTTTTAGCCCGGTCGAGAAAAATGTAAACAAATTTCTTATTTTAAGTAACATTGGATAACGTTTTGTCCCGGTTAAGTAGGTATGGTTTCATTTGCCCTTACCTAAACATTACCCAGCTTAATAGGGGTGATCACAGACTATGAATATGGTTACAAGCACTTTGATTATTGTTCAACAAGTTTTTATTCAGCATTACAGGACTTCTGAGTCGTGTTTAACCATCTCTTATACTAAACCATCTTCGCTATTCGTTCCTCTCATTTTCACGAGAGGAGCAGATCGTTAACCATGACACTTTACTAAAAAATCAATACATCAATACATTGAGGGGGAATCACTAATTAATGAAGACCGTTGAGCTAAGGGGATTTGTATTGAATCTGTTGTAGCGCTTCATAGTAGGGTAACAATATATGAAAAAGACGCTTAGTTTTCGACTTTAATGCACCCACCTGACATGCAGGTAATTTTTGTTTTAAATGAAAGTCAAATGATTATATTATCAGTTTTAAGCGGTCTTAACGAATTCGTATGGTACGTTTTTCTGTAATTTGACATTTATTTTAAAGTTTTGGTGAAAACTGGTATGTACGGTACTGCGGGGGAATCGATAAGAACTAGTGTAAAAGAACTTTTATGTGAGTTGATCTATATTTATCCCCGCACTTTCGAAGAAAGTTCGGGGATAATGTAATACCCTCCGTCTGTCCGTCCGTCCGTCCGTCCGTCTGTCCGTCCGTCCGTCCGTCACACTTTTCTTGTGACTCAAACTCCTCCTACATTTTTGGATTTAGGGATTTAATTTTGTTGTAGAATTGTTGCATATAGTGTGCAGATGCGCAATAAGCTTTCGGATTTTCTATATTGGTCTTGGTGCAAACAAGAGGCCCCATGATGTCAATTTTTACACATGTGGCATGTGACNCATGGTGGATACTATTAACCGTTACAGTTACACACATAACCCATCGGGGTCAGCCAGTGGGTCCGTTCTAATGAAAATACAAACCTTAGATTCGTTTCCACTGCTGTCTGTTTCCATCTGCATTTCCATCTTCAGCTTTCTTGAAAGAGGAAACCACGTGTGTGACACCTCAGTGTGACACTATCATTGATCGACGGGAAAGAGGCGTGGGAACTGATATTTTTTTCATTAGAAGTCGACTTCAAGATGTCGATATTATTCATAAAAAAGATCATGTATACTTGGAAAAGATGAGTTGTTCAATTTCTGACGAGACAAGCAGATTTCATATGTCGACATGTCTTAATATATCGACATCTTAAAACCAACTTTCTGACATTTGAATGACAACTTACTGAACACGCGTGTTATGCAGTCTTTTAAATGTCAGAAATAACCAAAGAACACAGCAAAAATAAGCCAAAGTGACGCGTTATAACGGAACAATCTGACTTTTTATGTCGACATTTCGATTTATAACTGGGCATTCCGACTTGTTATATACTACTTGTATAGAAAACAAGTCGACATTAGGTGTACCATATGCGTTTCCATAGTGTCATCCAAAAGTCAACCAAAATATCTGACAAGTCAACATCATCATCTAACAAGTCGACATGATTATGTAGAAAGTCGACATAATTTTCTGACAAGTCGAGATAATTATCTGAAAAGTCGACATAATCTTTAGAGAAGTCGACATTAGTATCTGACAAGTCTACATTATTATTTTACAAGTCAACATGTTTACTTGTCAGATAATGGATAATAATGTCAGCTTGCTAGATGTTTGTCGACTTGATAGATAATTATGTCAACTTGTCAGATAATTATTCCGATTTGTCAGGTAATTATGTTGACTTGTCAGATACTTATGTTGACTTGCTGGATAATTATGTCGATTTGTCAGGTAATTATGTCTTCTTGTCAGATAATTATGTCGTCTTTCTGGATATTCATGCCGACTTATCAGATGATGATGTCGACTTGTCAGATATTTATGTTGATCTCTTGATGACACATATTGGCGTAAACTCGTCTATTGGCCACATAATAAAATATTTTTTTTATCGGACAAGTCAACATAATTATCTGAAATAATGACATAAATATCTGACAAGTCTTCTTAATTATCTGACAAGTAGGAAGCAGAAATATGCAACCATAGTAACTAGAACGTGAAATGAAATAAGAAAAGTTTATCTCATGTATGGTGTGTCCTTCACATATTGCACCGTAGTTTTCTGTCGGGATGTATGTATGACATCAAAATTATATATCATAATCGGCAACTCTTTTCAAACCACTTCAATGCAGGTACTTTTAACCGAACATGCTAGATACTGCAGTATGGCAGATGAGCCTTAGAAATTTTAAGTTAGCATCCCTTCTTCTCATATCGCTAATAAAGAGACAAGAGAAGTGATATGAAGTAAATAAATATTAGACAAAATCTCTACAAATACATGGCAAAAAACCTTTCTATGAGGTTTGAGCATAGCTCATTGTTGAAGGTCTAATGGTGATATCAAGATGCAATAAAACAACGGCAGTAGAATACCGAAGAAACAAAGGAGTGAAATTTACAAAAATCGAAGTCCAAAGACACGACCAAAACGATAACACAGAAAACAATGACGTTAGACACAAAAAACAATGACGTTAGACAGATACAAAGCACAGAAACAGACATTACAACATTCAAAACAAAGGCACTCATAGTGTGAACTCCAGTGAAACTGAGAGTGACATCAGGTGCTCCGGAAGGGTAAGCATGTCCTATTCTGTTAACAGCACCCGGCACAATAAAAGCGTTCTTCCATTGCTTAGTTCATCGTAATTTTGTAGAGACTGTCTCTTGTGCTTTTAATCCATATACTATTAATGTTTATACAATGTATAACATAAATCAGTTTCTTAACTGATTTCAAATGAATGAATATGTGTTAACACCTTTCCCGCTTTCACATTTTTTTAGACAGATTTTTTATGCTGTTTATCATTTCTATACTTTGTAGAACCATATATTTTAAAATGATGATTTCAAAACTATATTTACTACTGACAATGTCAATAGTTGTAGTACACGGACATGATTGTAAGGATTACAAACTGTCGGCAGCTGACCAGTCACTTGTTGATATGGTTAAACATTACCTTCATACTTCTAGGAAAGACCAGTGTCCTAAATCAAGAACAGGTATTGTTCTTTTTATAAATCATTTTAATGGAACCACAAAAAAACTAATTTTGAGCTCTATAATTTACTGAGAGAATCAAGACCTTTTGTGACCACATCTGTTACACTTACAGAAAGGACAATTCAATGAACCAAAACTGTTCCTGACCATGCAAAGTCGGTATGATTTATGATATAAACAATGTACATTTTTGTAGAATCAGTGCAATTAGTAGCAGACATCTCTCTCGATTGTATCAATTTAAAAACATGGGTTATATCAAAATTACCTAACAGAGTTGTCAAACGCCGAAATCCATTGGACAAAGAGACAAATAAGGTTAACAAATCATAGACCGCAATGATACTGACTTGGTACAGGCAATTCGAAAGAAATGGTGGTATAAATCGTTTTTATGGCGCGTTTAACCTTCCCTTCCATCGCGGTAGTTTCGGTAGCAACTCAACGGCAATTGGTATTAAAAGGTCGTAGACAGTTTAAAGAAATGATTATTCCAGTATTGAATTAAAAAAAGAATTTTGAATCAGAGTTCGGACCGAAACTTCGATTTTTCCACAAGGGACTAATATCTAAAAACACATTTTTAATAATCGTATGAAACGGAATTTTTAAAGCATTAATTAATAAGGCGGTCATGGATATAATTATGTTTAATGAGAAAGTCTGTATAATTTGTGCTAGCTCTCAACTGTGAAAACATACACTACGTAAGCAGGAGAAGCTGGAATACTACTGTCCAAGTTAGAAAATTGATAATTTTTAAATTAAAATTGTCCCTAATTTTTAAAGAAAAATTGCTTTTGTCGTCAATTTTAGATGACCATTTTCGTCAAATTTCGAGATTTAAGTCCGAAAAAAATGTAGATCTAGCGGTTTCTGTCGTTTTCTCTATTTCTAGTTCTGGCGGAATATTAATGGGATCCATTTATCAAAAGATGCGTTATTGATGGAAAGAACATCATCAATATATCAATACATCTATACGTGCTATCTATAAGTGAGATTGAAGGATATAGCATCTTTTATTCTATGATCTTTTACGATTCCCTTCATAAATTCAGTCTTTTAAGAATATAAAAACATGTCTGCGAGTAGAGGAGCACAATAAGTGCCCAGTGGTATGCGAACTTGCTATTAATCAACAGCACCTCTAAATGTTACATTGTACAAATATATTATAAGTTATCATGCATTGAACCAACTAATATGATTATTTAGATAGTGTCGAAAATCGTTAAACGGTAAAAGCGTACATATAAATTTGTACATAAAGACAAGATTCACAAACATGCAGTAAGCATGGGTAATTAAACATATCGAAATTAAACATAGTTTACTTCCACGGAATGTAACAGTAATTTTATCCTGATATTTAGATTATAAAATTAAAATATGAAATACATCTATAGTTGCAAAAACATGTAAATTATATGAAATATTTGATCTCCATTCATTTTCTAAGGTTTTCGCTCAATGTATTACGAAAACGTCATTTACTGGCATGTGTTTACTGGTTCAATCTTTATACAACATGAAAAACGGTTGCGTATTATTCAGGTTACGCGGTAGCGTTTATGTGTAGAATCGTGTAGTTAAACGTAGGTGATTTTGTAATTATCGTTTTCTTGGTTACACAAAAAATAAGGTTCGCATAAACGCACAAAAATGTTATCATGCATTGAACCAACTTACATGATTATTTAGATAGTGTCGAATATATTTGAACGGTTCGGCCTGAAGGCGTTACCGTTCAACGATTTTTTACACTGTCTAAATAATCATAGTAGTTGGTTCAATGCATGATAACTTATAATATCATGCAACTCACTGCACCTGAAACAACTGAGTCACCGCGTAGTGGAAAAATTGAGAGGGGAAACATATATCGCCCGACGGGGACCTTTAACCATTCTTCTTGTCTGGATAAAAAGAAAGTTTAGTCGATTTTCAAATGTATTTTAAGAAATAATTCATGGGCGCCGGTGGCTTGTTGGAGATTTAGATATGGGTGGCAATTATTTTCGTTAATATTTTACCCAGAGCGTAGCGTTGCGAGGGGTGAAATAAACGAAAATGATGGACACTCATATGTAAATCGACTGCAAACCACCGGCGAACATGAATTATTTATATTCTAATATGACATTTAATTATCTGGACGGACCTATAGTGTAAACGGTAACGGCAGCAATTACAAAAGATTTACTGACGTTTTTGTGCGCAAAACATATTATGACATCGATTGTTTCAGCGTAAAGACTGTTGTGACGTCGCTCATAATGTTATTGGAGATTTTCATATGGCTGGTCGTCATGGTTTCCATTGTTTTCATATTTGAGTGGCTTGTAATTATATATTTACTCCAGAACCTATACGGCAAGATGAAGGTTAACAATATATATGTTACAGTTAACGTGTAATGATTAATTAATAATTACTGAAAAAAATCAGTAAATAAGTATTTAGTACTTTATCTCATTAAAGTTTATAATTGCTAATCATATGCATGTCAAGTAATTATGCATAATTTCTTATCTTTTTGTAAGTTTTTCTACAAATTTATTGATTTATTTCAGTAAATTTGTATAAAATTTATAAATATAAGGTGGCGAATGTTTAATACCTTACCTAATATTTTATGAAAGGATATGGAGTAAATGAACATGAGACCATAACACATGTTAACTCCAACTGCAATAATTTTAATGAGCTGTATGGCCATTTCGGAAATTAATTCCTCATCAGCAGCACTAGAAACCAAACAAAGGAAATCCATAATTTCAAAAATTGTTTAAAATGCATAAGACCAAACGAAACCCGAATAATCAGTAATATCAAATATAGCTAAAGACAGAACTACGATGGAGGGAGTAAATCCTTAGGTTTTAGAATTTACATAAATTTAGATATAAATTTAGATAATAGTAATTGAACAAAGTGTACACATGAGATATTATCTCATGTGTACATAATACCATGAAATGTGAAATATTTGTATTGATCATCGGTATCATCATGGCATTTATAGATAAAACAGCACATCTTATCTTAAAAAATATCAGCAAATAAGCCGAGTACAATAAATTTATGAACTATTTAAATGTTGCGTCCATTTATTTTTTTATTGCAAATTTTACGGAATTTAGTGAAATCATATCCATATCATACTATTCAGAACTTTAAACAGCCATGTGCCATGTAAGCAATATACTTCATATCAGCAGCGTTTATTTCATAGTATATGTCAAAATTGCACATACAAACATTTCGTTAAAACTATCATAAATTTTCTTGGACAAAGAAACTTTGGACAAAATTTTTGACCGATGTTTTATGGTTTCAATGGTTAAAGAAAACCTTCATCAAAAGCTTTGAAGGACTTTGATTCAATAAAAACCCATCCAATTTTTCTTAAAACTTTTATGGACTTTGACTGGATTTATCAATCAAAACAGATTTAAATGAAATATTTTTGTTTATAAAATGAAAGCGCATGGTATAAGTAAAGGAGATACAATGGCCAAGTGTGAATTCATGAAAAAGAATCCACGAGCCGGAGGCGAGTGGATTGTTTATCATGAATTCACACTTGGCCATTGTTTCTCTTACTTAAACCATTGTTGAGACATTTATGTAATCAAGAGATTAAAGGGATTATCGCCTATCTAATTACTGCATTGTTATCTTCGTACTATATATGTCTTTATGAACGAAAGTTCACTCAGTATTCAAAAATAATTATATGGATGAAGATGTTCCACAAGTTTGATTTTAACCGATATCTTATACCCCGATAAACTTCAATTGTGGTTTATGTATTTTTCAAAGTGAATCGAAAGTGTATTAAATTCAGTAAAAAATGTCGGTGAATAGTGGTGAACCTCTAAACACTATTAAAGAAGAACGAAGAAGAGAGAAAACGTAAGTTTTGTCTACAATGAAATACTACTTTCTGCCAAAACACATTTTAATATTTTTAACCCCAGGGTAATACATGCACGAGGGAATTGCAGGGGAAGGAAGACGGTATTTTTTTT
>MJUU01063651.1:0-21718 GCA_002080025.1 Modiolus philippinarum | reverse complement strand
AGGTTTGTTATTTGATTCACATAGAACTTAATTAAGTAAACACGAAAAAGTCGTAATATAGTGTCAGTAAATACAGGTTTTTACTCCATTACTTCAACGAGACGTGTTTTTGTACATGTAGTTCTTAATGTAACCAATGTGTATTTTGGAAAAGAAAAGATCGAAATTAAATAGAACATTTCCGCGTATTTATCAGATACATATTTTGAATCTAGTTGTACTTGAAGGAAATATAAATTATCATGTTGCCAGCTTCTACAACATGTACAATATATACATTGCTGAGGTCGGTATAAACTACCCAGTAAAGCGCGGACCATTTGAATTTCAGGGTTGGGACTGGGATTTCTGGCCCGATCTATGCAAAGAAAATCTCTGACACCCGCACCTGGGTTAATAAATAATGTAGCCCTCACGCTGGTCATTAGAAAAAAAAAACTTGCCCAACAAGCAATAAAGTTCCTAGCATGCAGTCCAAAACGTTTCCCAACTCGGGTAATAATCCCAACAACCCCCCTCCGAAAATCAAAAAGATCCGTGCCTAACGAAGGTATCACAACACTCAATACGAACAAACATATTTCGCTTAATCGGACAATCAGTTTGTAGTGAAATGTAGTAAACATATATTTCCCTCGGGACGTTTTTAAACTTTAAATTGGAGAAAACAATAGAGGGTAAGCCGTGGGTTCTTTAAAAAGAATCCACAGTTAATACAAAAGATTACGTCACAACAATGGTTTAAAGTCATATAAATAAAATGGTCACTGCAACTGCAATAAACGACGAATGATATTATGCGTTTTGAAAAGATATTTTTTTTAAGTTTTTGATCTTTACCTGGTACATATTGTGGAGTTCTTTACCCAAATTATGCAAAAAAGTTAAAGTCAAATGAAATATAATCCTGCTTAACGACGACAGTAGAATACCGAAGGAACAAAGCACAAGATTACATAAATCAAAGTCCAGAGACAAGGCAAAAGCAAGAACACCAGAAGACGGAAAGACCAAATACACTACATGCCAACAAAACACACGAACACTGCATATACAACACTAAAAAACTAAAGCACTAACAGTGTGAACTCTCAAAAACAAAAAACTCGTTTGTTTATTTCGAAATAAGTTTTCCTCTTTTTCTTTGACAATCAACCAAAATAAATTTTAATACTGTCAACAAACAACTTAAGTTAAAAATACTTTGTCAAAGTTTTCATTGACCAAGTTTGTGATGGAAACTTCCATCTCAAGAGTGTCATTAAGGCTTTAGATACACCCTTCTAACGTTTTGAAAATATGTAAACCGAGATAAGGATTCAATATAATTAATATGTTTGTTGTAGATGGTGTTAGTGTAATGTACACCAGATGGGGAAGATCAAGTTGTCCAAAAGGAGCAGAACTTGTTTACTCAGATATGTAAAATATGACGAAAAATCAAAATGATATATGCAATTATATTTTTATGTAATATTAATATAAACACAACAAATTAACAAATCTAGTTTCTCAATCATTAACAAATATAGTTACTCAATTATTTGTGTTGTGTACAATGCAATGCAAAAGTTTAATTTATTTTTTTTTTGTATTTATTTTTACTTTTCCAAATTGCTGTCGAGTTGCTACCGTACATTACCACAGCACCCGTGCATTTTTATGTAAAATTAAGTGAGAAAAAGGCTAAAATGCACAAACGTTAACCTTGATTCTCCAAAAAAGCTGGGTGACCCATACATTTTATTTGAATTTCAAGTGTGTAAGATTGGGCCTTCAATTGTGCCGATTAATACTAAAATCTCATGGATGTTCATATACCTTTAGCACACATAGACCACAAAATCTATATATTCAACAATGTGTACTTGTTCTTGAGATAATTTCTCATATGGATACATTATCATACTTTAAAATTTTGGCATTTATTGTTTTTGTAATTTCCAAGTGTTATTCTTACTACATGTTTATTATGCCCAAATCTCGCTATTTTGTAATGCAAAAACTTCCTATAATTGACTTGATGATTGCCCTGTATTTGTCTATATTTTGTGGTTGTCAACTAGCTTGAGACACTAGTGTTTTGTCGGGCAACGGATGACAGTGGTTGTAAGAGCATTTTGCCAGTGTAATTTGTCAGTTGACAACCCCGCATCCATGACCAGAAAATATATGAATGTAGCGTTGTTCGAGAAAGAAATATATGCATATAGTAAACCATTTAGGGCTTACTATATGGTGTGAGGTTCCTCACTGTGTTGAAGACCATATGGTGACCCCTAGATGTTTTGTTTTGGGTCGTTTTAACCTGGATATGGGATGGTGTCTACTTGACATTTACCCCATTTCCTTTCTTTTTCATATTGAGCCGTTGACGGGGACCGCCTTGAAATTACTATAAGGTGTGATCGAAGGTTGAAGGCCTAAAGGTGACTTTAAAATGAAGAAAAACAATGAATCGTATAGATGTTCTTCATATCCTTTCATTGTATATTCAATATTGATACACAGAGTTTAAATATATAAACCTAAACTATATGAAAAACGTGATGATTTTAACTTCCCAATTGTAAACTTTCCCTTTCTGATCAGCAATATACCTATCTCACCAGCCTATGAAGTGTACACAGTTGATTCGTTACTGTCGAGCATGAATTTTATACAGTGATTTTTTGAATATAGAAAAAAAACACTGTCCAAAAATCTGTTTAGTCAGGGATTTGTTCAGCCTTTGTTATTTTCATCCCTTCAGAAATTCTATGACCGCCACCATAACATCATTGACAGATATGACCTGTCTTTTATCTGCACTGAAGAGACATAAGTTGTCGAAATGCGCATATGCAGAAAGTAAATTAACAGTAACGTCGGTATTTAGTTATTTGTTACCACTGGGTCGATGCCACTGCTGGTGGACTGTTAGTCCCCGAGGATATTCACCAGCCCAGTAGTCAGTACTTGCAATATCTAAATTTTTGTAAATTTTGTTGAAAACTAAGGAGTATCTCCCTCACGCAAAGCTCTGTCCTTAGCTTATTTTGGCTTCACATTTAGATCTTCTCTATCAGTTTTTTAACATATTTGATTTTATGGTCTTCCAAACGTTTAGATTTTATCTGCACTGAAGAGACATAAGTTGTCGAAATGCGCATATGCAGAAAGTAAATTCACAGTAACGTCGGTATTTAGTTATTTGTTACCACTGGGTCGATGCCACTGCTGGTGGACTGTTAGTCCCCGAGGGTATTCACCAGCCCAGTAGTCAGTACTTCGCTTCTGACCCGAAAGCCGATTTTATTTTGAACCTTGCAATATCTAAATTTTTGTAAATTTTGTTGAAAACTAAGGAGTATCTCCCTCACGCATAGCTCTGTCCTTAGCTTATTTTGGCTTCACATTTAGATCATTTTTGGGTATTTGTTCTCTATCAGTTTTTTTAACATATTTGATTTTATGGTCTTCCAAACGTTTAGATTTTATCTGCACTGAAGAGACATAAGTTGTCGAAATGCGCATATGCAGAAAGTAAATTCACAGTAACGTCGGTATTTAGTTATTTGTCTGTGTCCCAACTTGAATGAAAACGGGACATTTTCAGATAAATGTATACGTCTTCACGGATTTGATATAATCGGATTTGACTCAGCCCTGGATTGACTCACTGATAATGTGACGGTTGCCACTAGCGGAGTAGGACATGCTTACCCATCCGGAGCACCTGACGTCACTACTGGTTTTCATGGGAGTTCACACTATGAGTGCCTTAGTTCTTAATGTCGACTTTTTATGTTCGTGCATTGTAGCTGTCTCACTCATGTTCTGTCTTTGTTTTTTCTCTGTTACCGTTTTTGCCAAGTCTTTGGACTTTGATTTTTGTGGTCATCGCTTTCCTTGTTCCTTCGGTATTCTACTGCCGTTGTTTTATAAAACACATAAAAATTTATGACACGTAAGACTTGTTTGAATAAAGCTAACACTGTGAAGTAGTATACTTTGTATACAACGGCAACTATGACTAACCTGAAAGAAATTATTGCATATTTCATAAAAAAAATATTCATTAATCACATCATTTTTATTTTCCAAAGAAAACTGAGTTTTTTCTTTGGACGAATTTTTAGCCCAACATAAAATACCTTTATTTTGAAAAATAATTTTGCGTTTTACCTAATTTTCTTCATTAACCCAGAAAACAGACTTACTATGGACAACATTATAGAGGGATGTGTGAGAGCGAGCATGAATGTATAAAAAAGATATTATTTCATATTGAATATTTTTTTGCAACTTTATCTTTAAATAATGCAGTCATGGTTATATTGAATATCTGTGTAGAAAAAGTACACAAAAGGCAAGGGAAAGAAGATTTTAGCGACTTTGAATGCGGTGTCATGAAGCACTGTCTTAAGTCTGAATTGAGTATATGAGACTGGTGGTTTGGTAGCTCATTAGTTTTACAAATGGGTTACATAGTATTCAATCAGTATCTACATATTTAGTTTGGACTCAATGAAGTAGCCAAATATACTAATATGTTGAAATGGGGAAATTAGCTTTTCTCCTGAAAAAAATATGAATTTAAGGAGATACGAAAAGGAACTGAATAACGAGCTTTAAAGTCGCATAAAAGGCAGAAATGAATTTCAATTCTACAGAAATGTTATTATAGAAAATCCATACCTATTTTTCCAGAGTCCATTAACTATACTAAAGTTCAAGAAGGGTTACAAGTTGTGAGTTTGATTTTTCTTCCGTAGTACGACAGTGTTTTACCAGCAGACTAGGCTCCTTGAGCCTGCAGGCAGATTAGCGGCAAGCACCCCTTGACCCATCTTTCAAAATTACGCAATGTCATTTTTGGATTATGGCTTTCCATATTATTTGATTTTAATGTTGCTGATGGGAGGTTACTCCTTGAAACACGTGTACGGCATAACGAAATTTACTGTTTTTTTATGCAACTTCGGTATTTTTTGTATCTCTCTCCTTTCATGATTGCAGTCATGGAGTAATAAGTCTACCTGTACTGGTTTATTATACTTAAGATAAACGGGATAGATAAAAAAAAATAGATTTGGATGCCCATAAACTGATTTAACCCTACCGCTAGCTTTTGTCAGTGCCAGTACCAATTCCGGCTGTCCCGAGTTCCTATCGCTGTTTAAGTTTGTATATGTCTAATTTATGCTTATCCTGTGTGGTTCCTTTGCAGATTGTAGCATGTGATTGTAATTGTCAGCCATTGTAGATGTTTCCTGTTATCCTTCTTATTATATTTACAAATATATTTCAAAATTCGGACAGGGGAAAACAGTATTTTTGTCTTAACGGAAACTTAAAATAGAAGGGAAGGTTTTTAGGAGAATCAAAATGGAGGATAACAAGACGCTCGACAGAGCCGGTGTTGCTGACCTGCACTATGGCTTAGTGATAATAGTACAGATCTGTGGGATATCATTTTACGAAATTATCATCTTAAGAACATTGCCCCTAAGTCTAGATTTCACGTCTTCACGGATTTGACATAACCGGTTTTGACTCAACCCTGGATTGACTCACTGATAGTGTGATGGAAGCCGCTAGCGGAGCAGGACACGCTTTCCCTTCTGAAGCACCTGGTTTCACTCCCGGTTTTCATGGGAGTTCACACTATGAGTTCCTTAGTTCTTGATGTTGTCATTTTATTTCCGTGCGTTTTGGCTGTCTCATATTCTTGTTTTGTCTTTGTTTTTCTCTGTTGCCGTTTTTGCCGTGTCTTTTGACTTGATTTTTGTGGTCATCGCTTCCCTTTTTCTTCGGTATTCTACTACCGTTGCTTGGTTCGAACTGTACTAGTCGTGTCAAATATGGAGAATGTGTTTAGATATAGCCAATTCTTAAATTATGTTCCCCGATGATGACCATCCTGAATGAGATACCTGTCGGATACCCCGTTTGGAAAAGACCATTTAAAGACCATTGTAACTAGGTTTGATACAATTCTAATTGCATCAGTAAAAAAACTTGAATGTGTTTCTTTAGTTTTCGATGTAGTATAATGTTCCCTGCTAGTTTTCCGAGAATATATTTTGGATGTGTTTTCTATATGGTGCAATGTTTAATTATGTTCCTTGCTGATGGCCGTTTTGGATCCTTTTTGGACCTGTTGGATACCGTTTTGGAAGGATCATCTAAAGACCATCGGTTTTAATTGGGCTAGTAGTTCTTGAGAACATCTTTGAATGTCTTTTCCAAAGGGTCTTAAGTCTAATTGTGTTCCGATGGAAGCAATTCTGATCAGATACGGACCTGCCGTATACCTGCTTTCATAGTGGACCATGTATGGACATTTGAATTTATTAGGCCATGAAAAATTTTTTTGTTCTACGGCTCTCCTTCATCTAGTTTGAGGCTTGAAAAAAGCCCTATTTTTGCCATTTCAATAAAATAAGAATAAAAATCACCTCCCTCAATACATTTTTGGTGGTTTCTGCAATGCAAAAAGCTGCCTCATCTCTTTTTCCACAAATGAGAAGATTAAAAAATCACCCCCCTCCCTCATCATTTTCAATGAAAAATTGCCTGAGAACCAATTAATTAATTTTGTATGGCCTTAGTAGTTTCTGAGAAGATTTTTGAATTTATTTCCCATATTGGGAAACATTAACTATGTTCGACGTGGGCAGCAGTCTTAGATGACGTACAGACCTGTCGGAATACCCTTTTAAAGAGGGGACCTTCTAAGAACCATTGTGGCTTAGGTTGGTTCCAATTGAACCAGTAATTCCTAGAAAAAGATATTATCTCACTTTATACGAAATTTTTGTATATTTTATTGTATTAAGCATTTATAATTTATGTAAATATAATTTTTCTCTCTGTCGATGTGTTTTTCGAATATTTTAATGGCACATGGAGATTGTGATGATGCAACTGTTTCAAACAAGATAGCAAATCATTTTTGCAACAAAAGTTTGAACAAATTATTTTGTGTTTGTGCTTCAGATGTATTTACATCAAAGTGAGCGAAAATGGTCTTTATACAAGACTTATTGTATGTCTCTTAATTTCTTGCACTAATGGAAAAAAAACATGCTTTTATATGTTAGGTCAAGTCGGAGGCAGCTTATATTCAAATAAAGGAGGAGGTGTAAATTATCTTTGTCTCCCAAACAAGCCAGAAAATGGAGAGACCCAATCCCACAACAACAATCAAGTGTATGGTGCCGAATATGAGATAGGAAAGTCTTATAAACCCTACCAATGGCCTGACTAAATAAATCAACATGAGGTTCCTTGTGCTGTTTGTTCCCGACAACGGAGGTCAAATTTGCTAATGATTCCAGGTATTGTGCAGATACCATGAGATGACGAACAAAAAATAATCATATACAGAGAGAGACAAAGAAACGTCTAAAACCAGGGGGGATAAGCATGTAAATTTGCATATACCAGTCTTGAAAAATAAAGCATATGCCTGTGAAGTCAAAAACCACCCTAGTTAGATTTTAAGGATGAAATTTTATTGAAATCATCTTTCCACTGAGGTATCTCATCATTGCAATTTGATTGACACACAAAATTGTATTTCAAATTTAATGTTACAGATAAGGCCCAATTTCGATGATTTACATATCGTCGGTGCAACTTGAAACACAAGATTATATATATTAAATATCTACATTTCACAGAGCAGAGTAGAGTAGTGTGTGTGTGTGTGTGTGTGTGTGTGTGTGTGTGTGTGTGTGTGTGTGCATCTTGATTTCGATTTATTTCCGTCATTAACTGTTATATGTTTTGCAAAACGTTCTTTTTCCTCTGTACTGCGTTAAGGAGCTTCATCTACATAGGAGGTGGTTATGAGAATACCCTGTCTATGAAGGTTACTAGGCTCTGTTATATTAGTCCCAGTTAGGCCCTAGTAAGGAAAGCCTTGCCCTGAATCATTAAAAACTGTGTGGAAAACTTGAAGCTTTGTGCAATAAAAAAATTCGATTTATATATTTTGAAAAAGACCATCCTCTATAGAATGCTTAATTTCCCGTCCATACACAAATTACTCCTAATTTCAGTGATAATCAAAACTCTTTCCCAATTTTCCCTTTCCACCTGTAATTTTTCCAGTTAATTGCAAAAATCAATTAACTTGTCCTCAATGTGAACCCTAATCTACTAAATCAATCTTTTTTCCCCTAACAAAATCTGAAAACAACAAAAATCTGGACAGCAAAATAGATGGTAGCTCAATGCGGATTCTCAAAGATATAACAAATGGGATTAACAAGGCAATAAGGTCTGCAAGTCTTTGAGTTCCAAAATCGTTTGCCGCCAAAAACACGTCTAAGGATTATGACGTTTAAACTTTTTGTTTAAAACCGTCATATTTCTGTTGAAAATGCAATTTATGTACCCGGAAGTTCTAAAATTGTACGAGACTTACAGACCCTTTTACTAAACACTAATACTATAAAATGTAATAAATCAAAACATTTGGAAGACTAAAACGAAATATACATCCATGATGGAGATAAGATAATCAACTAATTTGTTTTTGTTAGTTTTGTTTACCTTATGAATCCTCGGTGAATATCACTTTTTCTTTGAAATATAGAATAAAACAATAACTGTCTTTTTAGGTAAATCTTTTCAAAGGTCAATAGCTCATCATATTTACCTCAACCAAAGACAGTGACTTATCCTTAAAACCACAACAAAATGTAAATTGGCCTCAATTTAACATACGATAATAGGCATTTTTTTGAAAATTAATACAAAAACGTCATGTTTCTGCGCTTAACGTTTTCGAATAGACCACATCCAAGTTCATGGTCTGCACTCCCTAATCTAGACTCTTGGACTTATCCCAGTATGGACATTACGGTGCAGTTTTGTAAGTCGGCGCACCCAAGCATTTACCTTTCGATACCTGTTATAATTTTTTATCACATTGTTTTTAACTTTCAACAAAATAAATTAACATAAACTAACTTTAAAATCAATAATGACCTACACCCGCTATATCGCCATGTTTAAATGTCTTGTAAGTCGGCGCAGGGTGAGAATATCAATGTACCGGGAACCCAAAATAAATAGTAATTTTTACTTTCGGGTTTTCAGTGGAAGGTGGGAATGTTCAATATTAAAACAAAACACTTTCAACAAAAATAATGAACTTAAAGAGTTACAGAAAACGTCTAAACTACAATAGAATCTATTAACAACGAATATATAGCACCGTTTTGGTCTTTTTCTGTTCTGGGGAAGACTCAAAAAAACAATTCTTCGTCATCATCGCTATCCGGCTTTCAGTTAGTACAGAAATTGTTTTGAACCAATATTTATATTATAAACGGAAATCGTTTTCTTCATGTGCGTTAACTTATAAGTACTCCATTCCCTGTAGAACTGAGCACTAAGGAATAGAGAAATATTCTTATGTTAATTTCTTGAAAACTGAATTATTTATAAGAAAATCGAAGTTGTCAACATTTAATGCAACAGTGTGAAAATGTTTTAAATTATTATCTATACCTCTATGCCCAATGGAAATAAAATATTTGTCAGTAAAAGGCCACTGATTTCATGGTTCTTAAGGTAGATGGGTACTTCAAAATTTTTTTCCATAGATTTTCTTTATTTTCTCAGGAAAGTTTTCTTATTACATGAACATTGAAATGAAATAATAAAAACGGGGGGGGGGGGGGGGNGGGGGGTCACCGTGCTTGTTTTTAAAATAAATGATATCAAAAGGATCAAATATTTCTAATGAATATATAGGGAAAAACAGGCATTTGGTTGTTTTCTTTAAAATTATTCCATAGGTTTCTTTTTATTTTACTCATATGTTAGCCCTTTGAACATACTTCCAGAAAATATAAAGAAAAATGCGGGTCACCGACTTTGTTTTCCATATAATTTGTAAGATGTGAATTTTCATGGTGAAATCTTTGTAAAATATTTTTATCAGATTATCTCCCTTTTTCAAAAATCCTCTTCCCATTTATTTAATTTTCTAGTTACCATACCTCGTCTAATAAGATAAAGACATGTGAAATCAAGTCCATGTAGGTTCTTTGCATTTTGTATTATGAATATAATATTGATTGATTCATTACAAATAAAAATATTTGCATATTTAAAAAGCAGATAATACCATAACAGCGTAAATAACAAATTCAAAATGGCGGAACACTACCGATCTACCTTAAGGTTAAAGGCCCCCTTTTTCATTTCAATGTTAAACCTATGGGAACTTTGTGTAAAATCTCCAGCTTAAACGACTTGTTGGTTTATTCTAAAAATTATTATGTAATTTATTGAGATAATTACCTATGCAAAGCTACCATTATTTTATGCTAGTATAACCAATTTTAATGATTTTGCAGAAAAAAGTCTTGAGAACAATGTGGTAGTTGGATGATTGCTGGGACAAAAATGCGGTCTGTTCGGATAATTTGCCATTTTTTATATATTTTTTTTAATTTTTTTTTTAATAACACATTTATTTGTTGATATACATGCAATGAATGGTAGCTTTGTATGCATAAATGAAGCAGTTATCTGCAAAAAAGTTTGGTGAAGAACCAACAATTCGTTAAGGCTGGGGATTTTACATAAAATTTCCGTAGGTTTAACATGTACGATATTCCACTTTCAAATTTTTGGGTAATTGTCGACATCTTACCCCGAATCTACTGGAAACTGGTACCTGACGTCAGTTGAGTGTTATCTAGGAATTCTCCTATTTATTTTCTTGACCTAAAATAAATTGGTTGGAAATGACCCTCCTGGAATAAAATGTTGATTTATGACATGTTCGGCTTTTTTCAAATCATAAATAGCTTTGATATGTTGATTGAAGAATTTATTCCCTTTGCCCTCATACAGCGGGACGCCATTTTTACCCCGTTTGACCTCTTTGACCCGCCATTCTAATACCAGGAACGTTCCGGAATTGGACTTTTGGAAGAACGTTTATTGAACTGAAAAGGGGACCTTGAACCTTAAGTAAAATTATTAAGTGTATAACAGATAATATTTTAAATCAGATAATTTCTGAGATTCATTTATCAATAAAACATCACCAAAAGTTTAATTCATTTATTACATGTGAATAAAACACTTACTTTGAAATTATAGAGATTTTTGTTTGTCCACATCGAAGAAAGATAACTCTTACAAAGTGATAAATTAGGGAGTGCAGACCATGAACTTGGATATTATCTATTTCATGTTTATCGTGACTTCTCGGGGATAACATGACGAAAATTACAAATTCAACAGCAAATGAACAGTAGTACACCAGAAGAATAAAAAAAATGAAAATCATAACGAGCAAGTAAATATTATTTTGAATAAATCATGTTTAAACTCATATCAGTCAATTTATCTTACGCTTTTGTTTTATGCAGCTCGTAAGTCTTGCTTGAAGAACTGGAAAATAGAGTACAATGGTTTCCTTATGACCGATTATTTTTCCCACAACAACAAAGACTACGTGTGTGTTGATATGAACCCAGGAATATTGAAAGGTAGCTCCTCAGCCGATGAAAATGGTGCCCTCTTTTATGCCATCAGAACCAAATGTGGAAGTCTTAAGTGTCCGCCGTATAAAGACAACAGTGATGTTTATTGTGTAGTCTGCACGAGATAATTGTTTAACAATAAAGTTTTCCTGATGATTACATTTTTTGTTGCTTTTATATACATTTTTCATATTATTTCATATTCTAGAATACACATATAAATAGAAACGTAACAAAGGAGATAACAGGAAATATCTACAATAATGGCTGAAAATTAGAGTCACATGCCACAATCTGAAATGGAAATACAGGAAAAACACAAACAAGACAAAAGACAAACGTAAAAAAACGATAGGAACTCGGTACAGCTGGACTTGGTACCGGCACTAGCAAAAGCCTGCGGTAGGGTTAAACCGGTTTATGGGTACCCAAACCTCCCCTTTATCTGTCCCGTTTCCCTATATTTTAATAAACATACGAATAAAACCCAATACAGGTAGACTACTAACTCCATGACCACAATCTTGAAAGGAAAGAAAGTGACAATACTGGCCGCTAGCTCAAGGAGCCTAGTCTGCTGGTAAAACACTGCCGCACAACGGAAGAAAAATCAAACTCAAAACTTCCCGAAGAGTTTGGTCAAGATTCATCATATATTTCAGTAGACATCGGTAGTATCAGTGAGAGGGCAGTATATGTGTGTATGATTTTCAGGGCATTAAATTTTCGACAATCAAAACCCCTCTAATATATTTGATACATGGCTGTACTTTTTTACTCTTTAATATTGAATACATATTGAAAGGCTAGAGAGATATCAAATGCGTTTTATTTTATACTATATAAGACAGTCCTTGCTGTAATCGATTTCTATACGACCTAGCACTTATGGCATAACAATAAGACAGTCAGAATGAAAGAGGATGTAGAGGGGAATTTTGCGCACACACGTCTGGCTTTAATTTCTCGTGCCAGAGGCTCGTTTTTGCAGTGTTTCGTAAAATGTGATGAATATGTTACTGGCAAGCCAGAATTTCAAGATCTTATTTTTCGTTGCAAGATACCCCATTACTCATGAAAAATAAGGTGTTACAGGGATATTTTCGTGCACACTTGTTTTTATTGTTGATGTCCTTTTTTTTTCTTTTCTATTTTTTTTTTTTTGGGGGGGGGGGGGGNTCAGATCAGTTCAGATTGGATGACCTTTAATTCATCAAATATTTATGTATCGTGTATCCCCTTTAAGCATATCAAATACAATGTATTCTGCATTTTAGGAATGATATAGTAATAGATATAATATGAATATCCAAGTTTGTTGATATGTGGTTGTAGGGTTAAACGTCCTTTATCAAGTACGGTTGCAAGTCTAGTGCAAACATTTTTTTTTGTTTACAAAGAGAGCGTGAACTCCTAATCCAGAGTTGTAGTGTTATTAGATAAATTGTCTACGTTTCTACACATTTCGCCGAAATTTCACAGCTCTTTCAATGGTCATGCCTTTAATGTACGATCTCATCAACAGAGAATTTATAGCTCAATGCAGAGACTTCTTGAGATGGAGATCAGATTAGAATTTTGTCATGATTTCTTTTATTTGTGCAATAATTATTTCCGTTATATATATATATATATATATATATATATATATATTATTTTTTTTTTATCTAGAATCTACTTTTTACAGCGAGGTCACCAGTCACCAGGTTAGCAGTGATTGGGCTTATAGACTTAAAGCTATGTACCATACATAATCCGAAAACCTATATACTATGATAATAACATTGTGTTTAGCAACGACTATTGCAAAATAGTGGTCAGGGTTGAGACCATAGTGCACGACCCGGAGGGGAGTGCACTATGTGTATTCAACCCTGACCACTATTTTGGCATAGTCGTTGCTAAACACAATGTTATTATCATTATTATGCTGACTGTGTCATTAATTTTCATCTTTTTATTGCAATTTCCAAGTTAATAAATAGTTGTTCTTTTCAGTTAGTCGTTGTCAGTTTAAATTCCTATATTTCAAATAGTTGCAAAACGTCATGGAAATTTGAAAAAAATTTTATGGCAAATCTCAAAAAAATTATTCATTTCATGATATAAAATTAAGAGATAAGTAAAATGAATGGCCATAATTGAGGTTAAAACTTTATTTTATTAAAAATATTACCAAATTTAGATTGATTTCTATGACAGTAGATCACAACAAGTAAGATTTTCATCACTATTTGATTGACAATACTTTAGCTCCGCCTTCAAAGTCATGTGACAGGCATAGTACACAGCTGTAGGTATACTATGCCAAAATAGTATATTGGACACTATTAATGCAGTTTCTTACAGGAAGCATAATAATAATTGATAAAATATCACTAAGTACAATAAATATAAACCAGTAAGAAATGTTTCATGTATGCTTCACAGTCCAATATATAAACTCATCACATCAGAATTCTAATATCAGACTATAAACGATTCCACGATTCGCATATTTCTTTAAAATTCCATTTCTCGCTATAAAACAATTTGCGTTTGAACCTCTTCAAATGGACCAACCCCGGGGGAATTACTAAGGGGCCACAATCATTTGTTATATTTTTATTTTTCGTTGAGTTTTTATGGGTTTTGTTTGTTTTGAATATTTTTCGAGCAAGCTTTCAGTTATGTGCTTAAGATTGTGGTAGCTTTTAAAAGGCATTAATCATGTTTTGAAAAAGTATATATTTTTTTTCATTGAATTTTTATGAGATAAATTTTCTGCCCTTGTTTTGATTGATTTAATATCATTGCCGAGCAATAACGAACAAAATCTTGTTTCTTAAAAGTGCCTATCTATAATCATTAAGGGGTTTATGTCTTTGAATTCAAATTAGAAGTAAGCTTTATGTTTTATTTACAGTAAAAGAGGGATAAAAAAGTTCCACTAAACAATTTCCACAGTCATTTTCTGTAATCGAACAAATAAAGGTATATGGAGTAAATGAACATGGGACAAAATCCTATAAATACATGGTAAGATTAAGCAAATGGAACAACGCTTTCATTGATGTTCTTCATCTTGGAGTCACCATCAGGCCTTCAACAAAGAGCAAACACTCCTACCTCATAGTAAGTTTAAGACGGTCACTAGCGCCAGTTTGAGCGAAATTCACTTGCTAAATGTTGAACAAAGCAACATCAATGTTTCTCTTTTGTCATATCGGTCGTCAATAAGTATAACATAGTAAACACTTATCTATACACTGTGTATTTTGCTGCTGAGGTATCATACTGCGCTTTTTGTAGCCTTTTTATAAACTCGCCTGGCCTAAAAGGCCATATGAACTATTGACATTACTTGCCGTCCGTTTGTGTCCATCCGTCCTTATGTCGACCACCCTATGTTTGCCCTGAAACCACTGATCAGCTTTTTGGTCAATTACTATTATTATGGGTTTCCTGTGTTTGGGTTCTAGTTATTGCAATTATTGCAATTGTAGTTAACATTTGTATTATGGTTTCATGTCCATTTACTCCATATCCTTTCGTAAAACATTAAACCAAACTTAAGCTAAATCGTTTTTCCGATGATTTGGTTTCGAAATTGTATCCGCGAACCAAACCTTTGCCCTCGAATATTTAGAAATTTCTACATTAATCTATTTTATTAATTATAATTTATTAATTCAATGATAAAAATGAAAGACCTGGCAATTTGATGTAAATCCAAATACCCATATAGGAATTATTGAACTTTTATGATTTTATACTACAAAAACGATTAAAGATTTGAGAAGGAGATAAGGAATAATTGCAAAAATGCATGCAATGAACCACATGTTCTAATATTCTTAGTTGAATTTGTATTATGGATCGTTACATAAATTGTTTCCTTTTATCTTCTTATTTTAATCAGAGATGACTATAACATTTATTATATGTCTCTGTTTAAATATACAATTACGGCCATGTGGGTTGGTGAAAATTGATAAATCTAAAGTGTTAGTATTTTCAAACGGACTGTTGCCAAAAAATTTGAAATTTCAAATTAATGGAATTGATTTAGAAAAAGTGCCAATTTTTTGTTATCTTTGAGTAAATTTTATTCGGACTGGTTCTTTCAATACAACTTAAAGTGAACTTGCAAATAAAGGGTTGAAAGCAATGTATGGGGTTTTTAAAACTAGAGGCTTAGATACTGAGCCTGAATCGCTCATCTGACAAAATGCTTACAACAGGTGATGAAAGTGATGTTCATCCCATAGGATCCTACGTTAAAATATGTCCTGTACTTGCAGTCTTGTTTTTTANCAGATCAGAGCTATTTTCTTTGTCGGATCCCAACAAAATGAGAAATATTTGTAAAGGACCTTCCATACATCATTTCTGTAATTTGCTTGAATTTGCTTCAATAGTTTCAGAGGAGATGTTG
Organism: Modiolus philippinarum; assembly: GCA_002080025.1. Taxonomy (NCBI): domain Eukaryota; kingdom Metazoa; phylum Mollusca; class Bivalvia; order Mytilida; family Modiolidae; genus Modiolus; species Modiolus philippinarum. The sequence goes on along the minus strand of MJUU01063651.1, from coordinate 5,797 downwards.
AAAATGATGTTTTTTTTCCATTGGGTCCTATGTTAAATCCAAGTTATGCGCTGGCGGCCATGTTTTTTAACGGATCGGAACGAAATGAGCACTCTTTATAAAGTTATAAAGGACCTTCCATACATCATTCCTGTCAAGTTCGGTTGAATTTGCTTCAGTGGTTTCAGAGGAGAAGATAAAAATGTGAATTTCCCATAGGGCCAATGTTAAACTATGTTCCGTGCTGGCGGCCATGTCTTTTGTTGAATCGGAATAAAATGCGCAATCTTTGCAAAGAACCTTTAGTGCATCAATCCTGTAAAGTTTGGTTGAATTTGCTTCAGCAGTATCAGAGGAGTTGATGAAAATGTGATTTGTCTCATAGGGTCCTATGTTAAACCTAAGTTCCGCGCTGGCGGCCATGTTTTTTATCGGATCGGAACGAAATGAGCAATCTTTGTAAAGGGCCTTCCATTATCATTCCAGTAAACTTTGGTTGAATTTGCTTCAGTGGTTTCAGAGGAGAATGTGAAAATGTGAAAAGCGAACGGACGGAGCCGGAAGACGGACGCCAAGTAATGAGAATAGCTCACACTTACCCTTTGGGTCAGGTGAGCTAAAAAAGGCAGATTGCACAACTAAGTGTCATCTGGATTGTAAAGCCAATATTACTTTATGGGTGTGAAACATGGGGTACGGGAAAAAACGACATTATTGACAGAGTTCATCTAAAATTGTGTAAACTTTTGCATCATTTAAAAAGTTCAACGCCAAATTATATGATATATGGTGAAACTTGGAAGATATCTACTTGATATAGACATAAAAATACGTATGATATCTTACAAGTCTAAGCTGATAACCAGAAAACAATCTAAAAGTTCGATACTAGCATATGGAATGTCTTATATACTGAGCAGCACAAGGAATGCACCACTTTTTATCTAGCTCCCTAGATATTTTAGCCATATCACCCTTTTTTATGTATTTTGAATATCAAATTTCCAGAACAAGCAAGTCAATATTTGACAAAAAATTTGTCATTTTCAAGTCACAGCAACGGTCTCTGTTGAATGTGTGAGAAAACACAAGTCAAAGAATTGCTTTCCTAAGAAGAGCTTGTTTGGAAGTCGTATTGTCAAAAGTTACAAATACAGTAATCTTACAGATATATGTAGGAGCACAAATAGTTCAAAATTCATCCTTTTCAACGATTTTTGCATTTTTTGGAGAAAAAGTGGTTTTTGAGAAAATGAAATTCAGAATTCGAAAAAGTTTCATTTTTTCAGAATTTTGACTTTGTGATAAAAGAAACATGTGAAAAAATTTCAAGTTGTTCCAGCAAGTATTTGAAGAGATATTTGCTGTTGAATTTTAAGGTACATAGAAATACACGTTAGTGGTGCGTTTCTTTTGTTGTTGTGTATATTTGGATAGTACAGAATTGTGTTACGCTGTGTTGTTAAAAACTTTAAACAGAACTGAAATACGTTAATTGAAAACTGGTCAAAGGGGATAATCATAAACTATTTAAAACTTAATTTAAGTTCGAGAATTATTTAGACAGTTTGGACGATAAAGATAAGTTTTTATTATGTATTTAAACAATTTTTCATATTGGCAGTATTTGGCACTGCACAATATCATGTTCTTCTTCAATAATTGATGATGTTGTTATACCAAATCTATTTAGAAGTATTTCATGTAAGAAGGCTTGATATCATAGTCAACGGAAATTATGTCCTTAGCTAGCTGTCAGTAACTGCGAGCATTTGTCCGGACAGTACCTGTGTGTATTGTCTTCATGTTTTATGTATTTCATTGTAAGGGTACTCGTCTTGATAAGTTGGACTTTTTTCTAGTTTAATTTTTACTGTGAGTCTTTTTTGTGTATTTATTTTTTAGCCATTCACCACACATAGGAGGAGGGTTTGGATCCAAGAAAACGAGTTTATTCCCACCGCAATTTTTGCGCCTGTTCTAAGTCAGGAATATGTTGGTCATTGACTTGTCCTTGTCTTCTTATAACATTTTAGTTCCTTGATATCTGGGTTATTGGATGTGGTTTTGTCCACTGATTTATTCTCTTTTTTACCTTTTTGTGGCCATTTAGTGCTTGATATATGGTGTGAGGTTCCTCACTGTGTTGAAGACCGTACGGTGACCCCTAGATGCTTTGTTTTGTGTCGTTTTAATCTGGATATAGGATGTTGTCTCCTCGACATTTAACCCATTTCCTTTCTTTTTCACAATGATATGCCTCCCCTTTTTGCAAAATATATAAAAGGAAAGTTCTGAGCCCGAACATCAGTTCTATGGGTGCTAGGCAATCTTCATGTAAAGTTTCATCCATTTTGAGGCACTTTTAATTTTCCCGCCTTTTTCCGGTTTCCATGGCAAAGGCAGCCATTTTGAAAATTCTGAGACCCAAAATCATTTCTATGGGTGCTATACATCCTTATTGTAAAATTTCATCAAATTTCAGGCAGTTTGAAATTTTCCGCCTCTTTTCAGTTTCCATGGCAACTGTGGCCAATCTGAATATTCCAAGAGATATGTGTGCACACATCTATTTATTGTAAGTTAAATTCCTTTGAAGTAGTTGGAATTTCTTTGCAAACTTTCTAGAAACATGAATAATTGTGTTTTTCATTCGTACGGTAACATTAACTTTATTCACTCTAGGCAATAATACAATTGCAACAAGAGGCAATATAAACATAATACTATAGTGTTATTAAATGGGTATTTTCAAATTAATCCTGTATAATGTCCAAGTTCAGTCGTATTGGGTTGAGGTCACTGGTATTGGCCCGAGGCGAAGCCGAGGGTCAATACAGGTGATCGAAACCCAATACGACTGTACGAGGACATTATACAGAATTAATATGAAAATACCCATTTTATGACACCTTTATTAACTGATGACTTAAAATTACAGGCATTATCTTTACCAATCTTAATTACAGGATGTATGTGCAAGTTTTGATTTTACTATGTCAAGACGGTATAAAACAGATTTCTATCAAATTTCAATTTTTAGTAAAAATTATTGCACTATCATGTTATTTACAAATTCCCCTGACAGTACAATGGTCTCGTCAAGGTCCTGTCCTGTGATGTTAGTCATACAATCTGACGATACTATTTTTCCGCTGACAAGTACTTTATAACTATGTATCATTTGGAACGTCCTGTGTTTATTTTTATTCAGATGTGATTAAAATCAATAGACTAAAAGAATAAAAGTTAACATATGTGAGAAAGATACAGAAAACAGTGCCGTATCATATAAACCAATATGGCAGATTTATTTATACAGGGCATCTGCCCTGTATTAATTTTTATACAGGGCATCTGCCCTGTATAAATTTCTTTACAGGGCATTTGCCCTGTATAAATTCTATGTGCCAAGAACTTCCGGTTATATTAAATGGGCAAATCACACTGTATTTTAAGTCATCAGTTAATAAAATACAATACAAATGATGACAGGAGATAGTTGACACAATATTTATCAACTAACATAGCTGCATTTCAAATTATCTTACTATACAAGATATATAACAAAATGAGAATAAAGGAATTACAACAGTTTGATAAACTTTCTTAAGAAACAAGCTACATGTACATTGTTTAGAACTTTTAGATTTAGGAAAGAAAACATCCCCTTCGTTTTTTTCAATGCTGGGATATGTTGTGAAATTCGCAGGTATATAATTATTCCTTAGAGTTACCACGGCAGGATTATCACCTGTATAAAGGCAGTGGAATTCATCCCCAACATATTTTTACATAACGTATATATTCTATCTTCTTTGTAAATGCCATACCAACGACCAATTTCCACTAGGAATTTCAAATTTGAGTATCTGAATTTACAAATAATAATTCTATCGGAGGTACTTAATTCAACAAGAAAATTTTAAACTCAAAATGAAAAAAAAATGGTCTTTACATTCCTTCGTGATGAACTGCCAATACCATTATTTCTGAATAAAGTGGTCAGTAAGCGTTTGCTTAATGACCGAATTAAGAAAAAGTTTATCTACCGAACTCTGATTATCCCATATATAATGATGTCCTGTGTTATAAAAAAGTAGACTTAATATAGTTAATCCACTTAAAAGAATAACCTGATTCAACTGATAACATGTACATTGTCCGATATAAAATAGAAGACAATTTATCAGGATTCATAAGCAGCCTGTTCCAGAAAGAAATCATTCTAATTTTACAAGTAATTTCCAAAGGGAATCGGCCTAACTCACCGTAATTCATATAATTTGGTGTTGAAAGTCTAACATCCAATATTTTTTTACAGCATGGCAAATGTTTTTTTTTTCTGAATAGTTTGCACCTTCAAAATCCCACATTTCTGACGAATATAATACAATGGGTGAAATGAGTGTATCAAAAAGACTTAACTGTAAATCAACTGTAATAGGTAATTTTTCTATATAAGCTATACAAGGCTTTCTGAGCTTGGGAAAAAACATGTTTACGATGCTTAGAGAAAGACACGTTATACCGAAAAATAACACCTAAATACGTAAAATCATCTATTTGTTCTACAAAATTACCAAATAATATAAACACAGGATTTGGCGACTTTTACGATTACAAAATATTATACATTTAGTTTTTGAAGTATTTACCTTCAGTTTCCAATCATTACAATAACTTTCAAATACATGAAGCGCCTTTTGCAGACCTTCAGCTGTTTCAAATCGTTCAAAATAAGGAAAACAGAAAAGGGGATAAGTTTTCCCCTTGACGAACGCCTGTAGTACATGAAAGAACATAGAAATTTCATCATTACTTTTAACACAAGACTTTATATTATAATACATGTTAAAGATAATTTTGAAAATTTTACCGGTGATGTCCGATCTCTGGAGTTTTTGCCATAGGCCATTATCCATACAGTATCGAACGCACCGCTAAAATCAACAAATGTACAATATAATTTCTTTTTTAGAGACTTGTATAACGATATAAGACAATGAAGTCCGAAAATATTATCAATTGTTCCATAACCTTTTCCGGATTGAACTTTTGTGATTAGATCTATCAGCTAAAATTGTTAACTTATTGTTAAGAATAGCTGTAAACATTTTTCCCATACAAGAGATCAACGTTATAGGTCTATAAGAATTGGGTGTTTTTGGGTTTCTCTTATTTTTGAAAATTGGAAGAATATTACCTTCACCCCATGATTCAGGAATAACTGAATTTATTTTACGCATGTATAATAGATTACATTATAACAGCGAATGAAGGTGTGTTGCTTTTCTGCAATTCTATTGGGCGTTCAATCATAAGGGAGCAACCAATTGTTTTTATGGGGGGGGTTGGGCAAGGAATGAATTTGAAAAAAAATCAAGGATCTGAAATTTGGCGAAAAAAATATCAGGACATAAGAAAGCTGAAAAAAAATTAACCAGGACGACATATATGAAGCAAAATTTCTGGCTTGGACCGAAAAAAAATTGAGAGGATTACTTCGAGGCAGAAAAAAATTGTTAGGCTCAAAAATTTCGTGAAAAAAAAATCAGGATCAGTTGTTCCTTCCTTGCAACCCCCCCCNCCCCCCCCCCCCCCCCTAATCACTTTATGTGGAAACTCTCTACAGCCTGTGTAAGTTATATTATTGTCTTCTTTGCAATATATATGTTGATATTTGATAAATTTCAAATTTGATAAATTACAAATGTTTGTGAAAGAGGTGTGCCATTAAACCAATTGGGTATCGGCCACCGTTATTGTTGTTGCTGGGGGTATAATTAGGAATTATATGCATTAATTGATTGCTTGT
>MJUU01063650.1:93546-122566 GCA_002080025.1 Modiolus philippinarum | reverse complement strand
ATCCTCAAGTTATCATCCGGAAACGACATCCGGAAACCCCCACCCCCCCAACACCTTTGACCCCAATTATCTTGAAAACGGTATGAGATACCAGAAATTTGTTGACATATGTATGAAAGCATTCATTGAGAGGAATCTAATGGAAAAAATCCCATTGAAATTGGATAAAAAATAAAAATTTCCCACACGGACCAAATTTTGGTGCAATAAATTCTATTTTTAGAAATTGTGACCTTGACCTTTGACCTACTGACCCCAAAATCCATAGGGTTCTTGCCCTTACGTATTCCTTCCATCTGTATAAGTTTTGTTTCAATCGGGCAAGGGATACTCAAGTTATCATCCGGAAACGACATCCGGAATGACGGAATGACGGAAAGGCGAATTCTATAGTCCCCCGCTTTCGCGAAAGGCGGGGACAAAATTACAAAGTTAATCAATGTGTATTTATGTCAAAAATGATCTAAAATCAAAATCCAAATAGCAAGCACATCTTTCGTATATGTGTAATCATCCTGGGAAATAATAAACTTCCTATCTTAAAAACTGTAGGAAGATTTATCAGGACAAATGATGTACCCTATAAGCAATATGATTCATAAAAATGACAAAGTTCATCTACAGTGGAACCTGTCTAATCCGACACATTGTGGGACCATAAAATGTGTTTGATTATACAGGATGTTGGAATACTCAGGGCTAAAAAGAATTTAAAGGCTGTTTTTGTCGGATATGACAGGATGTTGGAATATTCAAGTGTCGGATTAGACAGGTTTCACTGTATTTGCATTTTTCTAAAAAATGATCAAAAATCAAAATCCAAGTTGATAGATTTGTATATGCACAATCATCCTGCAAAATAAAAAACTTCTTATCTTAAAAACTGCAGGAGGAGTTATCCAGACAAATGATGTACCCTATAAACAATATGATGTATAAAAATGACAAAGTTCAGCAATGTGTATTTTTGTCAACAAGAGCTGTCGCCGAATGGCAGCCAGTTATAAGGGGAGATACTATAAAACTAATCATACTAAAGCTTCAGACCAAACATCGAATCATTACTACATACACAAGCCGAGATATCCTTGACAAAAAATTTCAATATATGGCTTTAATGAAAAAAAAAACAAAGTTATCTTCAAACAGGAAGTAGATGAGTTTCAGACTTGAAAATGGGAGACATGGTAAAACTGATCATTCTAAAGCTTCGGACCAAATATCAAATCATTACTACATACACAAGCTGAGAAATCCTTGACCAAATATTTCAATATATAGCTATAATGGGAAAAAAAATCAAAGTTATCGTCAAACAGGAAGTAGATGAGATATGGACTTGAAATGGGGAGATACAATACAACTCATCATACTGATGCTTCAGACCAACTATCAAATCATTACTACATACACAAGCGGAGAAATCCTCGACAAAAATTTCAATATATAGCTATAATGGGAAAAAATCAAAGTTATCGTCAAACAGGAAGTAGATGAGTTACGGACTTGAAATGGGGAGACATGATACAACTCATCATAGTAAAGCTTCAGACCAAATTTCAAATCATTACTTCATACACAAGTGGAGAAATCCTTGACAAAAAATTTCAATATAAAGCTATAATGGAAAAAAATAAAAGTTATCGTCAAACAGGAAGTAGATGAGTTACAGACTTGAAATGGGGAGACACGATACAACTCACCATACTAATGGCAAATGCTTCAGACCAAATATGAAATCGTTACTACATACACAAGCTGAGAAATCCTTGACGAAAGATGTTCTGGACGGACAGACGGACGGACGGAGACAGACGGACAAGGGTAAAACAGTATACCCCCCTCTCCTACGGAGCGGGGGTATAAAAATGATCTTGATGATCATAAATCAAAATCTAAAGAGCATGTACATCTTAAAATATATGCACAATCAGCCTGAAAAATAACATCTTCCTATCTTAAACACTGAAGGTGGAGTTATCTGGACAAATGATGTACCCCCATAGTGATGACAGATGGATGAACTAACAGAGAGACAGACTGACTGACCAGTCAAAAACTATATACCCTCCGCAACTTGGTCGCAAGGGGTATAATTAAACAAGACCTGCAGGCCATATTTGAAGTTATATATTCTTAAATAAATCAAATTTAATTAATGCTTACACCAAAATTCAAACCTGACTAAAATTTACAAACCTTTATTATCGACGACTGTAAATGACATTTGTCTCCGCACTCTGCTGACAGCATTCTGTACTGTAATATTTAATTTATATGTCCCCTCCTCCTCTGTTTGATCTGACGGTAAGTAGATAGAATACAGGTTTCCATAATACACCATACTGCAGTTTATAGAACTGTTGTTTACATTCACAATACGCCAACATACTTCTGCAGGGTTGCTGTATAATAAACATAAAATAAACTACTGTGGAAGTACTTTTATTCGTGGACATCAATTTTCGTGGTTTTCATAAATATCACTATTTCGAGGGTACTTAAATTCGTTGTTTCAAATTCCATACATTGAAACTCTATGGAAAAAATGCATTTCGATGGGAACTTAAATTCGTGGTTTAAACGAACCACGAAATCCACGAAAATTAGAACCCCACGAACAATAGTACTTTCACAGTATTAGATATTTTATCAAAAATGCTTCCGTCATTTTTCACTAATATGCTAACTGAAGATGGAAAACAGTCAACACAATAAACATTGATACAAAGTTATAATGGATGGTAAGCTTGGCCTAAAAATAGTAAAATTATTTCCCCTGAGAGAAAGGTTATCTCCTTTATAGTTGTTAAACTTCATAAAAGCGAAAGTTTCTTATTCCACAAAAATTGAAAATGAACTATACAGAGATTGGAGCAGAAAAAATTATGTGTGCATGTACAGTACAACTTCGATGGCTCCAACTGCAATAACTCGAACACCATGGTTGCCTCAAACCCTTTTTGTGGTCCCTTGGTTCAGTGTTTAACATACCGTATAAGTGGTTATTTTCGCAGGACGCAAATTTGGTGATTTCTTTGAAAATCGATGGACTTTATTTTCGCAGTACTCAAATTTTCGTGATTGCTTATTATTTAGTGTATTAATTCTCATGTAAATAATATTTCGCGGTATTTAATTTTCGCGACTTCAAAATTAAGTCCTCGCGAAAATAACCTCTTATACGGTAGTTCGACCTTGATTTCTCGAACACTCCTTTTCATCGGTCCCATGGGTGTTTGAGCAATCAAAGTTCGACTGTGTTTCTATGTAACTGAAAAGTCGATTTACATCAACTATGTTCATGCCATTTTAAATGCTCATCAAACTGTGAGTTTATTTTGGTACTTAATTTTCACATTATTATACAGTCATTCTGATGTTGCAAAAAAAATGCATATCACAAATGATTATCAAGTAGGCTAAACAGATCCCACAAATGGAAATATCTTAGTCAATTAGAAAGTAAAATCAAACAAGTTTGAAAAGATATGAAGAAAATTTTAGACCTTCAAAATTAACCGCAGGTATTAGACCCATAACACGATTGAAAAGTGCTGTTGAGTTAGAACTCTGATCATCAAAATTTTTTTTAAAAATTCATTAGACAGATTGAATTTCCAATGTTTAACAAAAATTACCAAGGTGTAGTCCAATATTAACAATCCTGTAGCCAAGTGGTACCGACACTTAAAGTTTTATAAGCGGGAGGTTGATGCATCACACTTAAAGTTTTATAAGCGGGAGGTTGATGCATCAATAAACCTGGTTTAACCCACCATTTTATTTATAAAAGTCGGGAATATGACGACTTGCCAAAAATGTTCTGTGTCGGATTGTGTTCCCCTGATTCAGTCGAATGTTATACGGATTTTCCTTACTGGTCTCTTCCTTTGATCAATTCGGACTTTTGTTGTCACTTTTATTTTTTAACAGTTAAATCTACACAAATAACACATTTTCTCATAATTACCGACTTTTTTCAGGATGCTTGCTGCACAGTTTTTGGACTTCTCTGGCTTTATCCTTACAAAAGGCTTTCTTTTTTTTTGCGTACAAACCCCAACATTTTGTTTGATAATTCTACTGCATATATCTATATATCTATAGCAGTTAACTTACAAAATTTTATAAAATCCTATTTATTTCGACACATTCATTCTTGGATAACCATGCTTATGTTAAAGCTTAGCTATGAAGATCTTATGGTGGCTTTGAGTTGTTATTACTCCCCTTTGGGTCGTTGTCTCTTTGACACATTCCCTGTTTCCCTTCTTTTTTCTATTATGTTAAAGCTTAGCTATGAAAAAGTCAGAGGAGTTCTACAGTTTCCCATCAAAGAAGTAGGGGTGGTAAGGGCCTTATTTGGCCTGAAAAATAAATTTGGTTGAATTCACAGAATTTTCTCATAGAAATATTCTGTGGGTATGGCTTTTCAGTAAACAGTTACAGTTCTCAGATATTGATGAATGATAACTGAGTTTTTGAGTGTAGAAGAAGGGACAAATTGAAGATTTTGTCGAAAAATGTCAAATTTGACAAATTTTGTCTACTTTATCTGTATAGGAAATATAGAGCACATGCAAGAACCAGAAAAATATTTATATGAGAGGTTCAATTAATGTTTACCAATAAGCTGGTAAATTATCTAATTGGTTCTTGAATGTGCTTGATATTTCCGGTAGGGAAAACTGTACGAAAATCTGCCAAATTCGGTATATTTCCGCTATGAAAATTAAAAAAAGGAGCCATTTCATGACGTCAGAACTGTACCTTTTGTGACATCATTAGTTCTAACTTTTGTATTTCTTTTATAAATGGAATCTCAACTTTACAACGAACATGAAATAAAATCTTGAGGTGCAACTTAGAAATTCACTCGAATCTTGGGCAAAATCAGCCCCTTATCGCACCTTATCCTTTTTTATTCACTTATATATTGCAAAACACAACATCAGCAACCTATAAGTTTTTTTGCTGAATTACTTTTTTTCAGTTTTCTAACAAAAGATAACATTTATCAGAAATTTTATTTATTTTCATATTAAAAAGCACTCATCTTTAAGGTAAAAAAAAACCTGTGAACTTATCTGTTATATAATTATAAAGAATATGAAATCTTCTCTCAATGAATCTCATGTTTCAAATCAAGTTTCTTCTTTATTAAATTTCAAATTAATATACTTGGAAGGTACAAATTTGAAGGATGTTCATAAAAAATTATTTATGCAAACATGTCTTATGACAAACATATTGAAATTTACATCCTTTAAAGAGGGGCCTGATGGGGGGGGGGGTCTCATCACAAATCACCAAAAATTATTAGGACCAATCACAGTTCATGGGAAATTTAATTTGATCAAGAATCAAGAACGACTCACGGACAATGTTCTAATGACGATTCAGGACAAATTAATGAAATGGAAAACGAATCACAGAAATTGAAATCCCCGATTACGGAGAATGAAATAATAAACCCATCGGCCCTCTTTAAAGATAAAATTTCAAATAATAAGACTACAGACACAAATTTTAAAGATGCTCATTTAAAAATTATTTATGCAAAATTTGATTTCAATACATAAATATCCCATTATGTCTCATGACAAATTATTTGAAATTTACATCCTTCAGAGATTTTTATTATACAGTATATCGTAATACATAAATTATTACCCACTGTCTATTTCAGTTCAATAAAAATGAGATTCAGCGTCACATGAAAGTTAATTTATAGACTCATAAAACAGCAAAAAAAAAAAAAAAAAAAAAAAAAAAAAAAATTGTTAAAACTTGTAGTGTTATGTAAAATAAAGATTATGTAATTATATGCTCATCAAAATGTCTGACATGCAGAACAGTCTATATAAAATCAAACACTGTGTTATTTGGAAACATGTGTTGACAAAACCCTTGTAAAGTGAACACTTGCTGTAAACTGAATACCTGGGCAATACTAAACAGATATATCATGATAAGGAGGGATATTTGCCAAAAATACAAGTCGGCGGTAAAATTTCCCTAGCCTGAAAGGCGAGGGAAATTTAGACCCAAGACTTGTATTTTTGGCAAATATCCCGACGTTCATGATATATCTGTTTAATTACACTGAATGTCTCATTCATCAAAGCGCACAGATGACTCTGGGACAAATACCACAGTGAGGTGGTATTTGCCAAAAAATACCACGGCTATTAACCAATCAGAATTCAGCTTACTTACATAAGGTGTAATTAATGGGAAAATCAAACCCCAAGTAAAGTGACCAACTGTGTAAAACAATATGGCATGAACCAATATTGTGTAAACCAAACCCTGATTATAGAGAAAACCAGTGTAACAAAAAATGACACCATTTCAAGAATCAACCATTTTAACATTTTCCCATAGGGTCCAATGCATACCTGCCAACCAACAAAAGTACTGTGGTGGGTCATGACCCAACATTGTGCATTCAGATGTTTGGTTCATAGTGCGTGTCGGCATATTTTCAAAGTTAAACTCTGCTTCGGACAATTAAAGACAAATAGCAAGCATATGCAAAGCAATCGGATTTTGTCAATTAATTGCTGGATCTCAGATATTCTATGGTCTATATCAATATCAACACACAGAGCAGTAATTTTCTTGTATTAAATTTGTAATAAAGGAATTTCATCCATATTATATATCTGATAAAACCATTAAGTTGCAAAGGCACTATGTAATTTCAGTTGAAATTGATTAAACAGCTATAATCATTTATTTTTAACTTCATCAAAATAAAATCTGTGGAAAAAATATCCAAGATACTATCTAAAACAAAAACTAAAATGTTTTTTAAGATGTTTCAGTAAGTTTGGGTATTTATTATTGTCAACATCAAAATCTTATCGCCATTTTTTATAAAATGGAAAATTATTCAAGGGAGGTAATTAGAGATATTTATAAACATTTTCATATAAGAAGATTGACGTGTAGATTCTTTGTAATCGTTGCCAGTGCTTATTGATTACTATATAAACAACACCTGTCCTAATAATTGCCCTAATCAACACTAATTAAACAGTGTAATTAACTTGTTTACCTGTCAGAATGCTACTTGAGTTGATTGACACAAATCAATAAACGAACATGCACACAATTTCTCCTGGTCAATTTCGCGGGTGAAAATGGTCACCCACAGCAGGTCATGCTTACAAGTGGGTGAAGGGATGCTTTTGCGGGTGTGACCCAGCAAATGCGGGTCACTTGGCAGGTATATGCCAATGTAAAATTAAGATCTGCAGTGGTGGCCATCTTGGATTTATGATCTGCAAAATCTGAGCCAACTGAAAAGCTATAGATCAACTGAAAACTGGGTAAATCTAACCCAGAGTTAAAGCGGAAAACCATGGAGTTGTTCACTTGCTTAATTTTGAGCTAAGAAGGGCATGTAAAGGTTACTAGTATCTAAGTACAGTAAAACTTTGTTATAATTGACATTTGTTTAACAAACCACTTCAGTTACATGTAAATGCTAAAGAAATTATCGTAGTCATTTGGCTTTCCCAATTTTCTTTTAATTTCCATTGTATATTTCACTCAAGCTACAACCATGGGCTAATTACATCTTTAGCTAGAATGCTGACAAAGTCAGAAAGGGTCCCGCTCCCTTGTGTGTCCTAAAAACTTGTTTGTGGAAAAATAACAAAATCCTAAGTTTAGTTTCTGCATAAGGCCATTTCGACAATAAATTGTCTCTTCTGTACAGATCGAATCAAACCATTTAAAAAATATCTGTGAAGGTAAAATTTTCCCCATAAAATTTTATATGATTTTCCTAAAAATCTTAAGGAACCTTCCTTTGATGGTGTCTTGATCACTTATTGATGAAAAAAACGTAAGAGCTATGCAAGATATGTACTATCAACTAAAACTTTACATCCATAGAAATTCAAAAAAAAAAAAAAAATTCCATCGAAATCTGATGAAAAATAAATTTTGACATATTAAGAAAAATTGCAATTTTGGCCCCTTTGGCCCCTTGTAGCATGGAAACGGTAAGAGCCACGCCAAATCCACTGCCATACCCCTGAAAGCTTAGATCAAGAGGAATCCAAAGAAAAAAATCCCATTGAAATCCGATGAAAAATAAAGATTTGACATATTTAGAAAAATTGCAATTTTGGCCCCTTTGACCCCTTGTAGCTCGGAAACCGTAAGACCTACACAAAATCCGTTGGCATATTACTGAAAGCTTAGATCAAGACGAATCCAAAGAAAAAAATCCCATCGAAATCCGATGAAAAATAAAAATTCTACATAATCCGCAAATTCGCAATTTTGGCCCCGTTCGGCCCTCATAGCTGGGAAAGGAAACAAGTTATCAAAAATCTAATAGCTGAGCACCATATTAATTTTTCACATGGAATCAATTAAAAAAAAACTGCATCAAAATCGGACTTAAAATAAAAAAATTATTTTTTTTGAGATTTGCCCCTGTTGGGCCCCATTTATCTCGTGAGCGGTACATGCTACGTTAAATCTGTTGGCATATTCCAGATTGGAAATTTCCTCAGGAGCACACTGAAAGAAACCCCATAAAAATCCGATTAATAATAAAGATTCTAAAGACAAACATGTGAAAACACCCAATTTAACCCTTTTTGGCCCCTTTTTAAAAAACGGGTGGGGCAACAATGACCAAAACTGAGCCAAACCTTCCTTTTGTACCAAAGAACATTATATTAAAATTTCATAAGGATTGATCTACTGGAACTAAAGTTATTGACCAAAAACTAAAGTGTCTACAGACGACGACGACAACGACAACGACAACGACGCCGACGACGACAGCACCATACCAATATACGACCGCAAAAATTTTTGCGGTCGTATAAAAACAAAACAAATTATCAAAAATCTAATAAAAGCGCACATGTTAATTTTTCATAAGGAATCCATTGAAAAAAACTGCATCAAAATCCGACAAGAAATAAAAAAATAAAATTTTTGAGATTCCCCCCTTTTGGGCCCCATTTATCTCATGAACGGTACATGCGACATGAAATCCGTTGACATACTATTGATTGGAAATTTTCTCAGGAGCACACTGAAAGAAACCCCATCAAAATCTGATAAATAATAAAAATTCTACAGCCAAATACAAGAAAACACCCGATTTTCCCCTTTTTGGCCCCTTTTTAAAAACGGGAGGGACCACGATGACCAAAACCATTCCAAGCCTTCCTTTTGTGCCAAGGAACATTGTATTAAAATTTCATAAGGATTGATCAACTTGAACTTAAGTTATGGACAAAAAACAAAAGTGTCTACAGACAACGCCGCCAACGACAACGACGACAACGACGACAACAGCACCATACCATTATACGACCTCAAATTTTTTGCGGTCGTATAAAAATCCAAGAATCTGTTTAGGAGAACATGCACTGAAAAGGTTTGTCCTCCCCTTTTGCCAGAAAATATTCAAAGACAAATTATCTCCCCTTCGAAATTTCAGAAAGCAACCATATTATTTCATGCACATCTTCAGGCGGTGTACTACAACTGTGTAACATTTCATCAAAATACAAGCAGCCGTTTAGGAGAACATGTGCTGACAAGGTTTCGCCTCCCCCTTTTTGAGAAAATATTCAAAAACAAATTATCTCCCTTTCAAAATTTCAGAAAGCAACCATATTATTTCATGCACATCTTCAGGTGGTGTACTACATCTGTGTAACATTTCATCAAAATCCAAGCAGCCGTTTAGGAGAACATGCGCTGAAAAGGTTCGTCCTCCCCCCTTTTCGAGAAAATATTCAAAGACAAATTATCTCCCCTTCCAAATTTCCGGCAGCAACCATATGACTTCATGCAAATCTTCAGGTGGTGTGCAAACTGTGTAACATTTCATAAAAATCCAAGCAGCTGTTTAGGAGAACATGCGCTGACAAGGTACATGGACGGACAGATGGACAGATGGACGGAAAGACAGGGTGATTCCTATATACCCCCCCAAACTTTGTTATACATAATCAATGTATAGACAGGTAAAATTTGATTAAAACAGTATTGAAAACATGTACTAGTAACATCAAAGTGTGATAAAACTAACATTAAATAAATAAAATAAGATTACAAATACATATTTACTTAAAAATCATACATATAGAGAGTGTCAGTGTGGTCTACTACATTTATATATCTTTAAAGTACTGGAAATTAAAACAGAAAAGACACTGGAAATATGATCATAAATTAGCATGTTTAGCATGCCAGATTTTTAAAGACAATAACTACCTACTTAACATGTGATTTTTTCGATTTCAACCTGCATATATTTTTTAATAATATTTCTGAGGATTTAAGTCCAGTTGAGACCCTTCACATAAAATGATTTTTCATATAAAATATTTGAACAAAGAATGGATTTGCCATTAATTTATTCAAATAAATCATTGATTTTCAAATTTTGAATACAATTGCCTCACTGTATGATTTAGAAACTTTGAACATGGTGAATCACCCTTCAAAAAAGGGGGAACCATGTCCTTGTAAAACTAAAGCTTCGTTAACTTGATTTCTGTCTACAAAGATTTTTGGTTTACACTCAGTTTTTAATTTAACAGATAATTGTTTTATACAGACATTTGATATTTGAATTACACTCGTGGTTTAGTTTCATAGGCTTCGGTCTACAAACATTTGGGTTTAAAACTGGGGTTTGGTTGCACAAGATTTTGTTAACATTGTTTTTTTTTTCATTTAAGAGTTTAGTTTATATAATTTTGTTTTATTAAATTTTGACAGGTTTGTATTGTTCATAAAAAAGATACAAAAAAAGATGACATCTTTACATGATCTGTCAGAAGAAAATGTAAGCTAAGAAAAGAAAGAAACTGTTTGGTTTGCAATACAGGAGAAATAGAAAATGGAGAACACTTTCTTTTGCATTGCAAATATTATGAGGACAAAAGAACAATATTTTTTGATAAAATTAAAATTTTCCTCCCAAATCATATAGCAAATAGTAGTTTTGTTACAAATCCTTTTTATACTATATTTTGAATAGCAACTGTGAAAATTGCTTCAAAATTAGTGCTACATTTATTTTAGAATGTTTTGAGATGAGGAAAAAATTTGTCACATAAAATTTTATCAAAGGTCAAGGTTGAGAATTACAAAATTGTCAAAAAGGTAAAGCTAAACTTTAACCCCTTCTTATCCAAAGGGGATAAAAACAATATCACAGCCCAATATACAACACCAGCAGTTTCAGCCCCCAACCAAAATAGATTGTTTCCTACTAGGGTTTTTATAAAAAAAAAAGGAGTTCCTTTACTTTGTGTGAAATTAATTTTTTTCTCCATAAAAAGGGGGAGCTTTACATCCCTGCAACCCTCCCTGATCTTTAGATGTACAATTCAGAACATTTTTTGTCATTTTCCACGACCTTGACTCATGAACTGTACTACATGTGTATGAAATATTATATAGGATGTATTTATTACTTGTCATTTTATTATTGCATGTACAAATATCAATATTTTAATCAGGCATATCAGAAAAAAAGATAATTGTAAAATACAGGTACATTAAACAATTTAATAATTTTCTCAAATACTAAAACTGTACTATATTCATTTATTGGAAAGCTGCCACATGTGAAAATGAGTAATCTTTGCAAATTCATTGCAAACTGAAAATGTCCCAAAAATATCTCCAAATCAAATAAAGGGCTATGCCGAGCGCAGCATGATATGACTGCAGATTGTCGACCACTGAAATTTGAACAAGTGTAATTTTAAAGTAAGTATGGACATACTAAAGAGCTTGACACAATAATTAGATGGACACTATAAGGAGATTGACCCAGTAATAAGCTGGACACAAACTAGGGAAAATAAAAATTAGCCCTTATGACACCTTATGATTCCTCTTTGGCCCCTTATAGCTCTGAAACAGTTAGAGCTACGCCAAATCCATTGCATACTACTGAAAGCTTATATCAAGAGGAATCCAAAGAAAAAAATCCTGTCGAAATCCGATGAAAAATAAAAATTTTTGGTAATCTGTAAAGGAGTAAGGGCCTTATTTGGCCTGAAAAAATAATTTGGTTGAATTCACCGAATTTTCTCATTGGATGTTCTATGGGTATGGCTTTTCAGTAAAAAGCAACATTTCTCAAATATTGATGCATGATTATTGAGTTTTTGAGGGTAGAAGAAGGGACAAATTGAAGATTTTGTAGAAAAATGACAAATTTGACCAATTTTGACTACTTTTTCTGTATGGGAAATATTGAGCACATGCAACAAAGAACCACAAAAATATTTGTATGAGCGGTTCAATTTATTTGTACAAATGAGTTGGTAAATTATCTAATTGCTTCTTGAATGTGCTCGATATTTCCGGCTAGGAAAACTATTCAGAAATATGCCAAATTCAGTGCATTTCTATGAAAATGCTCAAAAGTAGCCTCTTCATGACTTCAGAATTATACATGTTGTGACATCATTGATTCTAACTTTTGTATTTTTTCTATAAATGGGATCTAAGCTTTGAAACGAACATGGAAGAAAATCTTGTGGTGCAACTTCAAAATTCGCTGAAATCATGGGCCAAATCAACCCCTTATCGCACCTTGTCCTTTGCAGATTTGGCCCCTTTGAACCCTTGTAGCATGGAAACAGTAAGAGCTACGCCAAATCCGTTGACATTCTACTGAAAGCTTATATCAAGAGGAATCAAAAGAAAAAAAAACCCATCAAAATCCAATGAAAAATAAAAATTTTAGGTACCGGGTAATCTGCAAATTTGCAATTTTGGCCCCTTTCGGCCCCTCATAGCTCGGAAAGGAAACAAGTTAACAAAAACTAATAATTGAGCACTACATAAATTTTTTATTTATAAGGAATTGTTGAAAAAAAAACCTGCATCAAAATCGGACTAAAAATCAAAAAAAATAATTTTTTTGGAATTCCCCCTGTTAGGGCCCCATTTATCTCATGAACGGTACATGCGATGTGAAATCCATTTTACATACTACTGACTGGAAATTTAATAAGGAGCACACTGAAATAAACCCCAAATCTGATAAATAATAAATATCCTACAACCTAATATACAATAACACCCAATTTGGCCCTTCTTTCAGAAACAGGAGGGGCTACAATACCCAAAAGAAATCCCAGCCTTCCCTTTGTGCCAAGGAACATTGACTTAAAATTTCATAAAGATTGGTCAACCAGAACTTAAGTTATTGCACGGAAACAAAGTGTCTACAGACGCGGACGCCATTATCATACCAATATACAACCTCAAAAAAATTTTTGCATTCGTATATTAAAAAGGTCTAAATCAATGTATGATATGATGTATGATTTACAAAAACATGCCATGTCTATAACCATAAATTTCCCACGAACATTTTGCTTTTATGGAATTCCATACAATCTCAATTTCTTGTCTACAAATATACTTCACAATACTGATTGAAGAGGCTGGCAGCAAAGAAATAAAAAAACAGGAACACATTATTTTTTTCAGAAGTTGAGAACTGAAGAAATAAATAAGATTTATCACTGGCAAATTGGTTGTTACATATTTCTACAGTTCCAAAGGTTCAGCATTTACAGTTCTGGCCATGTTCCCAAGTAAAGAAATTTTTGTGGTCCATATCAAGGTTTTGTGGACCTTAAACACTTGACTTGGGAAGATGAGTTCTGGCTGAAGCTCAAATCTCTTCAATAATAAAAATGTGATAAACACATGCAACTTAAAAAAGAGGTGCTATATAAAACAATAATGTTAAAAATGTTGACAATTGCTGTTTTGTAAGAGGAGGAGGGACAAAAAATTAAGTGAACTTAGGTAGATGTGAAAAAGATACAGATAAAAGGCTCATCGCCTTTTATAAACAACACGAACATTCTTCATGAATGTCAACATGTGACCTTATCATCAGTTAAACTTGATTACCACTGTGATAATAATAAAATTGCAGTTGATAACCTATATTGTACATAAAATACACAGTGATAAAATATTTGTAAAATCTGGTAAACTAGTGTACTGAATATAGCCATGACCGGTCAGTTACTAAAATTGGACGGGAATTCGGACAATTTGGCCAAAATACTAGTAAACATACATTTAAGAGTAATAAATGTAGGTTATCACTATGAAAAATCTTATTTCCTACTATTACTCAAAATAGCAAAATATCAAAACAGAAAAAAAAACATCTTAACAAGCAACTATTGAAATTAAGATAAATTTAAATTATCAACTGGTCCCTGCATATCTTAGAATGGAAGTCACTTAAGGTGTCTGCAGGCCTAAGGGTATTAATTTCCTATTATAGAATTTTGTGAAATTTTTTGTGTAGAAACATAATTGTGTTATTGTTCAAAATATAAAATAAAATTTGGGGGTCACCGTGCATTTAAGCACAAAACCTGAAATTGAAAATTTCAGGATTTTACATAGAAATGATAGGGAAAATGATTATATGAGACTATAGTTTGAAAAATGTATTATAGAATTTTTTCATACTTTGCATGTGTGAATTATTATTATGTAGTTTACATATAAAAAATAAAAATTAGGGGTCACCTTTGAAATAAGAGACGAAAATTGCAAAATGTTTATTTCTCTAGTGATATCTTTGTTAAATTATTTTATCAAATTATCTCCCTTGAATAATTTCTGTCTTCTGTAAATCCAGCAACAGATTTAAAGCTCATGTGTTTTAGCTCAAGTTTTTGTAACGAAAATGTGATAAAAATGATTAGGAATATAAATTTTAAATACATTTGAACTTTCTTTTCATTTTAAATAATTATTTTGTCAGTTATTAAATATCTTTGAGTTTATGGTCTTCCAAACGTTTAGATTTTATCTGCACTGAAGAGACATAAGTTGTCCAAATGCGCATATGCAGAAGGTAAATTCACAGTGGCCTCGGTATTTAGTTATTTGTTACCACTGGGTCGATGCCACTGCTTGTGGACTATTAGTCCCCGAGGGTATTCACCAGCCCAGTAGTCAGTACTTCAGTGCTGACCCGAAAGCCGATTATTTTTGGAACCTTGCAATATCTAAATTTTTGTAAATTTTATTGAAAACTAAGGAGTATCTCCCTCATGCATAGCTCTGTCCTTAGCTAATTTTTGGCTTTACATTTAGGTCATATTGATTATTTGTTCTCTATCAGTTATTAAATATCTTTGAGTTTATGGTCTTCCAAACGTTTAGATTTTATCTGCACTGAAGAGACATAAGTTGTCGAAATGCGCATATGCAGAAGGTAAATTCACAGTGGCCTCGGTATTTAGTTATTTGTTAAATTTCTAAATGAATGAAACCTACATAAACAATCAGTAGACAAAAATGGCAGAATAATATCACTGAGACACCTTAATTGTGTTAAATTTCAGAAAATCTAAGAATTTGGTTCAAACCTAATAGAATTTCTGACACAAATCTATCAATATCTTCCAAGAGATGACTCATAAATCAATCTATTTTCTAGTTAGTTCACTATGGGAGTCTAGGATGATGCTTATTTTGCTGAACTTGATTACTCTTTATTTCGGGGCCAACTCCGACCTGCCGTTGGGTGTGGGGTTTCCTCACTGTTCATTGAAGATCTTATGGTGGCTTTGAGTTGTTATTACTCCCCTTTGGGTCGTTGTCTCTTTGACACATTCCCCGTTTCCCTTCTTTTTCCTATATCAAACAATCAAAGTTTTATTTTAATTAACTGAGGCTTATAATAACCTGTTAACATGTTTCAATGTGGTTTACACAGGGACTCAGTTTCCACTGTGGATCTAGCCCTACAAAGGGCTGGGTGTAAGGTATATCTATAGAAAAGAGGAACTACCATTTCCTCTGTTTCTATGGTGTTTAAAGTGGTCTTTAACAAGCACTAAGCTTCCACTGTGGATACAGAGCCATAAAGGGTTGCGGTTTAGGTGGATCTATGAAAACACAGGATTACAGGCAAATTTTTGCACTTTTTAATTTTTTTTACCAAATTCTGCAGTTTTTCTTTTTTAGTTTCATAAAGTGGGGTTCAACCAAAAATTACATGCTAAATGTTGAACAATGCTATATTCACAGATCTTTGCTTTTGTTCATTAATGTGGGATTGTCAACAAACATAAAATATCAAGCAAATTACTGTTACAAATACTTTCATCTGTTGCCTGACAAAGGGACCAATAGACAATACAAGATATAAACAATTACAGGGCACTTACGTTTTTAGAAGATTGATCAAACTAGAGCTGTCGGCAAAGCCAAACTAATACCCACCGCATCTGCATTTGAGTACCAAGGCATTTTAAATTTTGCCCTTCAACATGTTCAACAATATAGTTATTGTTAAGTAAATCTAACAGAAATAAATCCTGTCAGGAATGAAGTTGCATGTTTTATTCTCATCAGGTCATATATACTGTATAGGGCTTTATTTTCGCGGTACAAAATTTTCGCAGTTTTCAGTGTTGGGTTCATTCGCGGGGTTTTATATTCGAGGATTTTTAGTTTAAATCATTTTGTTCATATATATTCATGTTTAAAGAAAACATATTCGTGGGTATAAATTTTCGCGCTTATCGTTTTTATCGCGAATAGCGCAAAAATTAATACCCCGCGAAATATAGCAACCATACTGTACTACTTCATATAAAGGGTATTACATTAAATAATAATATATATATTAATACTTAAGGTGGATTAAAGGATGATTCAACCAAGCTCTGGACACAAAATAAACAAGGGTTTACTATCATAAATGTCCAACGTCAAAGTCAAGGTCACAGTGACCTAAATTTGGTACATGACACAGTGCCTTCCTATGATGCATCCACACACCAAGGTTGATAATCCTAGGTGGAACTGTACAAAAGTTCTGCTCCTGACAGGAAATGCACATGGGTTTTACTATCATAAAGGTCAAAGGTCAAAGTCAAGGTCACAGTGACTTAAATTTGGTACACTACACATCGCCTTCCCAAGATGCATCCACACACCTTTAGTTTGATTATCCTAGGTGCTACGGTACAAAAGTTCTGCTCCAGACATGAAATGCACATGGTTTTACTATCATAAAGGTCGAAGGTCAAAGTCGAGGTCACAGTGACCTAAATTTGGTACGTGACACATTGCCTTCCCATGATTGATCCACACCAAGTTTGATTATCCTAGGTGCTACCGTACAAAAGTTCTGCTCCGAACACGAAATGCACATGGTTTTTTCCATCATAAAGGTCACAGGTCAAAGTCAAGGCGATAGTGACCTAAATTTGGTATGCCACACATCGCCTTCCCATGATGCATCCACACACCAAGTTTGATTATCCTAGAAGCTACAGTACAAAAGTTCTGCTCCGGACCAGAAATGCACATGGTTTTACTATCATAATGGTCACAGGTCAAAGTCAAGGTCACAGTGACCTAAATTTGGTACGCCACACATTGCCTTCCCATGATGCATCCACACACCAAGTTTGATAATCCTAGGTGCTACAGTACAAAAGTCCTGCTTCCAGACACAAAAGGGGACGGACAGACAGACGACAGACAGACAAAGTGACAAACTGAACAAGCTATTCCATTTCAACAAAATATTTTTTAATGTTCATAACCATAAAATGAACAAGAAAATGACCAAAATAAAAGAAATATGCCCTAATTATTAGAAAGTGACAATAATAATTTTTCTACCTTTCAACCTATCAACACTTTATCTTGCTTATTTTCCCTCATCAAACAAATATGCCCTTAATCTAGCCTAGTCATAACTTTATATCCAAAGTTCAAATATTGTACATTTACTTTTACTATTTAAACTTAACTGCATTATCATTAAAATATATATACATGTATAAATAATGATTTCTGTCTTTAAAGACTAGGCACGGACCATTTGATTTTGGGGGAGGGGGGGCTGGTTTTTTTTTAGAAAAAAAATTTCTGGCCCCGATTTTTGCCAAAAAAAATTTTCTGACCACCACCTTGGTTGAAAAAAATAATCTGGCTCTGACTTTGTCCATCAGAAAAAAAAGCCTGGCTCAACAAAATTTCCTAGAATAGTGTAGAGCGGAAAAAAATAATCTGGCCCGCAAAGCGGGCTAAACAAATTTTCCGGATCCGGTAAAAATCCAAGGCCCCCCCCCTCGAAAATCAAATTGTCTGTGCCTTATGTGGGATGGTAGACATATTTTGGCCACATGCAAACATACACTGTTATATGTATCATCAAAAGAAAGATTAAATCTTCATGCATTTTTGACAAAGCAGGTGGCAAAAATACTCAACATTGTGAATTATGTGCTTTTTCAAATTGAGGTCACCGTTGAACTATCAAGTTGTTTGAGGTAAAAACTGGCCAATTCATGCTTGTTCAAGAATTGTTCCTTGTGTGTGAATTTTTAAGGTATTACAATATCACTGAACAAAACCTGCCAGTGCAGTGGTGAGACCAAACAAGACAAAATATGCAGGGGGAATTCTGTTATCTCATAAAAAAATTACATTTATTGTCATCATTTTAATGTATGTACAGTAAAATCTCATTAAATGCCCTTTGTTTCATTTGCCAATACTCTTAATGCTAGTTTTTCTGAATTCGGTCTTCTCTGATCAGTGCCTGACTGCCTTTCCTGACTGCAAAAATTGACTTGGACAATCAAAAATTTAGGCATGCCTTACTGAATGTTGGGCAAAATTTTTGCCATTCTTTACCTTTAGTCCATCAATGTTTGGACAAGTATGTATATGCTTTGTATAGAAGGCAAGACTGCATGTCTCCATAAAAGAATATCAGATAAGTGATGTTAGTAAGCAGTTATATACAGAAATTTTCAACTTCAGAGCAAACTGTGAATTTTCTTTTTTTTCAAATATTCTCATAACACCTTTATAATGACAAAACTTGGCAAGACAATTTGTGGCTTTGTAATGATATTTTGATTTCTTGAAAAATTATTTAAAACATATACATGTACTTCTTAGTAAGCACTAATTTACCTGTACTTCTTTATAACTAATAATTTACCTTTACTTCTTATTAACTAATAATTTACCTGTACTTCTTAATTACTACTAATTTACCTGTACTTCTTAATTACTACTAATTTACCTGTACTTCTTATTAACTAATAATCTACACATACTTATAAATAACTACTAATTTACCTGCCATTATAACTAACATTTACTGTCAATGGTTGACCTTCATGTACTTGACTGACCCCTTTAATATCAGTAATGTTTATTTCATCTGAAATAACAAAATAAATTTAGAATTAAGTTTCGATTACTGTGGTAACCTCAGACTTTACACATAAACCTATAGCAAATTGCTAGGATTAATTTCTTAACTTCACATGAAGTATGTTCTCGCTGCCAACCTTCTCATAAAAATTACAAACTTTGAAGAGGACCACCAAAAAGACTATTATTTTCAAGTTTGGTTAAAATTGTTCAAGCTGCTTCAGAAAAGATCTTTGTATACATTTCAGTTAGGGTCATATGCTAAACTTAAATTGTTCCCAGCAGACCTGCATCTTGGATGAGATATATGGTCTTACATGTAAAACTTACAAAACTTTAGAGGGGACCACCCAAAGACTACATGGACTAGCATAATCAAACTTGGTAAAAAAAATGATGTAGTGGTTTCAGAGAAGATGATTTTTGAAAGAAACTTTACAAAGAACAGAAGGATGATAAATGCCAAGTGATGGCAAATGCTCACCCTAGATTAAGCCAAGCGAGTTTAAAATGATAAAAAATTCCTAGAATTACTATACAGTCAGTAAAACATCTTGAATATTCAAACAAACACTGTGTGGAGTTTGGAGGATCCTAGGTAAAAACTGTAAGAGGTCCAATTCATTTCAAAAAATAGCACCAGGTATTTCATTTCTCTCCTGTCTGCTCTTGTTTAAAATAGGTTTCAAGCCGGCAGTGTATTCATTCAGATCGTATAAAAATAGGTAATCAACCCTCAAGGATTACAGAGTTCGCCTCGCTATGGCACATTATCACAGTAACCCAAGTTTGCCAGCATGTTGACCTACCATCAGAGTTGCATGCATATGCAAGGTTACATGATGATCCCACCATGTATAGTGACTGAGATCTGAAATCCTCTGAAAATTGAACGTAAATCACTCATACGTAAAATATAGGTCAAAGTGACCTAATTTTGCCTGGATACTGACCTACTGTCAAAGATACATGCATATGCAAGGTTACATTACCCTACCATGTACAGTGACTGAAATCTGTACTTGTCAAATGTCCATAAACCTGAATGTAAAACAATCAGGCAGAAAATTTAGGTCAAAGTGACCTAATTTTACCTGGATGCTGACCTACCATCAATAAAGGGCTACGCCAAGCGCAGCATGATACGACCGCAGCATGTCGACTACTGAAATTACCACAAGTGTAAACTAAAATGAATGTGGACACAGTAATTTGCTGGACACAATAAGGACCTTGACACATTTATTAACTGGATACAAACTAGAGAAAATAAAAATTAGCCGTTTTAATCCCTTATTACTAGGATATTGTAAGAGCTAAAAAATTCTGTTGACTACCATTAAGAGAAATCCAAAGAAAAAACTCAGGTTGAAATCCAATGAAAATTAAAGATTTCACATATTTTGAAATATTGCAATTTGGCCCCTTTGACCTATTACAGTTTGGAAACCAAAGAGCAACACAAAATATACTGCCATATCACTGAAAGATTACAATGAGAACAATCTAAAGATAAAAATCCCATCAAAATCTAATGAAAAAAAAAGACTTCACATATTTCTAATAATTACAATTTTGACCCCTTTGACCCCCTTATTGCTCTGAAACGGTAAGAGCTACACCAAATTCGTTGACATACTACTGAAAGCTTACAATGTGAGAAATCTAAAGAAAAAAATTCCATTGAAATCGGATAAAAAATCAAAGTCCCAAAGGGATTGGTGGATTAGTGTCTATGATGGCAATGATCAGTATCTAATCTATTGATATTTTATGTACACTGTCCATGTATGATATGAATAATTGCCTGTCTATGTCGTGCATAATTACTCATTTTTTACTATGGGTCTAGCTAATTATAATGATGATATCAAAACTAAGAAAGGTACAAAAACCATGTTTTGCTCATTAAGAACATGCCTTTCTGACAGTCAGCAAGTATTTACTGGTGGCCATCTTCATTTGATCACACCAGCCAATCAATGGCAATCAAACCATTAGAGA
This sequence comes from Modiolus philippinarum, assembly GCA_002080025.1. Lineage (NCBI taxonomy): Eukaryota > Metazoa > Mollusca > Bivalvia > Mytilida > Modiolidae > Modiolus > Modiolus philippinarum. The sequence goes on along the minus strand of MJUU01063650.1, from coordinate 101,308 downwards.
CAAATATTCGAAGAATTTTGATTATACCAGAAACCTATTACATATTATGGGTTCCCTGCTGTACACCAGACATATCGAAAACTGCCTGACCGAAGGACAAATCAGGCAAAACTTAGTCGGTCTGGCAAAAATTATCAGCCTGCAGGACCAAATGTCAGGCATAAATTTGACATTTCCTATATGCGACGAAACTGTAGGTCCTGTAAATTTATCTTCGGTCTGTCAGTTTTTCCTTATTTGCCTGGCCAAATTTCCTGCAAGGCCTCTGGAGTTTTTTATTTGTCTGGTACACTCAACATAGACTAAACAATGACAGCACCATCTTGATCAAGTACAGTTTGAAATTTAATTCTAAAGAAGAGACCTGAATGAAAGGTTTGTGAATGCTGACAAGGCGCAAAAGCTGACAAGACCTGAGCAGCAAAAGGCTCTTTATGGAGATAATAATTCGTCCAAGAAACACACGAAGACTCTGTGCCAAGTTCTTAGTGCAACAATGCATCTCAATTCGCGCTATGATATACATTCTCATGCAATTGAAAAATGACTGTTATGCATTGTAAATACTCAAATGACATTATCTCAAGTTTTTTGTTTGATCTAACTCTGATCAACGGCAATTAACACCGAACACCCCGGACTGAATATTGTTGGAAGAACGGCAATCAACAGATCAACACCCCTGCCTGATCCTATTTCGAATTTAGTCGGAATATGTACCTTGACAACTGTTTCCAGGTAATACTTCGTATTTACCGATGTACGACTTCTTCAGTACATTTGTATATACCGAACGCGGACCTCGGAGAAGACACTGCAAAATGACAATCGCAACAAGTATAATGGAACAGCCAACGTGGAACAGCCGTACTTTTCCATTCATTGAAAACTAGAAATGTAAACAAACATTACGTCTTCCGTAGATTGTAAATAATGGACTGTTGTTCTCGACGGCTAATGAATTTGGTTTTTTATTTCCAATGCGTTGTTCTTTTATGATTTATTTCAAAACAGCCACATCGTTTCATTAACGGTTCCTGGGAAGTACGTTTACGCCATTCATACAAATGTAAATAAAGGCCTCGGTCTTCCGTATTCATACATCTACACACAAAATTTTATGAATGGGAAATTCATTCTGTGATAAATTAACGAATTTGGGCACCATTTAAGTGTTGAAAAGTTCGGGCAATCAAATTAATGTTCAATGAAAATAGACTATTTGAGTGTCAGAGTTTTTTATGAGATCAGAAAGATGTGTACGAGGTTTCCTGAAAAGGATTCTTTTAGCATGGGTATGATCACTGATTTTTGATTGCGTGAGGTTGGTCACCTGGGTAGTAACATAGGATAGAATTCTATCCTTTGGCTAGACACTAATCCAATAAAAAATTTTAGGTATCCTGCATGTTTGCAATTTTTGCCCCATTGGGACCCTCATAGCTTGGAAAAGAAACAAGTTATCAAAATTCTAATGGTGCATCACTATGTTTATTTTTCATAAGGAATCCACTGCAAAAAACTGCATCAAAATTGGACTAAAAATAAAAAAATTAAAATTTTTGAAATTCGCCCCTTTTGGGCCCCATTTATCTCTTGAACGGTACATGCTACATGAAATCCAGGCATACAGGTGATTGGAAATTTCCTCAGGAGGACACTGATAGAAACCCCATCAAAATCCGATAAATAATAAAGATTCTACAGTCAAATATGTGAAAACATCAAATTTAACCCTTTTTGGCCCCTTTTTTAAAAACGGGTGGGGCCACAATGACCAAAACTATGCCAAGCCTTCCTTTTGTGCCAAAGAACATGGTGTTAAAATTTCATAAGGATTGGTCAACTGAAACTAAAGTTAATGACCAAAAACAAAAGTGTCTACAGACAACGACGACAACGAAAGCACCTTACCATTATATGACCGCAAAAATTTTTGCGGTCGTATAAAAATGAAGGCATATATGCAAGGTTACATGATCCTATCATGTATACTGACTGAGATATGAACTTTGATGTAAATTTGAATGGAAGCCAATCATGCGGAAAATATAGACCAGAGAGACCAAATTTTCTTGGAGGCTGTCATTCAACCCAAGATGCATCTGCATGCAAAGTTTGATGACCCTACTATATGGATGCAGAGGTAGACGCGGACACCAGGAGTACTCCATTAGTCCCCCTGAACTATGTTGAGGCAAACTAAAAATTACCTAGATAGAATTTCAAACATTCAAATACAATAGTGAGAACTTATCATGGAATAAACAGCAAGGTAGAAATAAAATTTCTTTAATTTCTAGCAAATTTAACCAACACCTGACCGATGTGATAAAAATATTTCTCATCTCTATAGAGAGAGAACAACTTGTGGGAAATTACCTGTCAAATCTATTCGGGACATAATACTAGGTGTTTTACATTATGTCATTAGGGAAATATTCACTACAACTTAGGCCATACAAAATTAATTAATTGGTTCTCAGGCCATTTTTCATTTAAAAAGATGAGGGAGGGAGGTGATTTTTTTTTATCTTTTTATTTGCCAAAAAATAGATGAGGCAGCTTTTTACATTGTAAAAACCACCAAAAATGTAGTGAGGGAGGTGATTTTTTATTTTTATTTTATTGAAATGGCAAAAAATAGGGTCAATGAGGGGCTTTTTTCAAGCCTCAAACTAGATGAGGGAGGGCCTGTGAACCAATAAATTATTTTTTTATGGCCTTACACATGTTAAAATTTTATGAAATTTTTCACATCTTGTTAAATAAATTTTCAAATGTTTAAAAACTCGGCAGTCCTGGTTTTCAATCATTTGCAAAATTCATTTAACCTGACATGCCTGATGTGAGAAATTTAATAATCAACTAAGTTCTCATTGTAGAAACTATATAGGTATATTCATGAACCCAGACATTCTACACCACAGAATTAAATTACAATTACACTTACATGTAATTTGCCTGATAAGAAAAATACATACATTTACTGAAATATAAATTCAACATACTTTTTAATTCTATAATTTCAGTAAAAACTCCTTCTTTGAACAATTCACCAATATGTGGAGAGGCTTTAACTCGTACAGTGATGTTCAAATTTCCCACTGTATTCCCTCCTGGGTATATCACATTGCCTGTCTGGTTCCAACCAATAAATGAGTTATTGGCATACCACACATACACATATGAGTAATTTGAGTCAAACACATCTGTGAGTACTGAACTCAAACTTATGTTTTTCTTTGTTGCAAATACAAATTTATCTTTCTTGAATGGTAAATGTTGATTAATGGTCAGTCTTCCATTTAATAAGCCTGTAAAAAAGAAAACACAAAATAAACTAGAAAACTAAAAGCAAAGCTTACCAACATGTACAAGTACACCTGCTCCACCAGTTTGATTCCAGAAATGTATGGTATACAAATGAAAGCTTAATTCTATGTTCAAATAAAAAAATAAAAATCTCAGTAAAAAAATAGAAAGCAGCCGCAGCCTGCTAAGCTCACCATGTTGTGCAGCATTGTCACATGTTGCACATGTCAGTAAATGGAAGTATACTTGAACCATTTTATCTAACCAAGTCTCTCATGCATAAATATAGGTCAGACAGCATCCAAAGCATGAAATGCAGTTGTCATTCTAAAATGCATCATACATACCAATATGGTTGATATGGTATATGCCAGTAAGCAGGAATGGACTTTAACCATTCTTCCTAACCGGACTCCGACGCAGAGTTAGGGGTATCACATAAGCCACCCATACTTCGTGAGGTGAGCTAAAAAAAGGCTGAAGCTACCAACTAATTTGCCAACTCACTCGCTTTTGGTGAGTGTTACCAGCAAAATGAACCCCTCAATAAAAGGGATAATCACCAACTTCAGATCATCATTTTTATTGGCATATGAAATATTCACACGCCACAAAACAAGTAGCACAGTTTTTAAGCTTAACAGCAAAAGACTCTTTACAAATTCCTTAAACATTTACAAAAAAGTAATCAAAGCGTCAAAACGCAGTATTACTGTTTTCTAGCTTTATGATCGCATGCAAGCAAGAAAATTACAGCTTTATACAATAGTGTTTGCAACTAGAGTAGGGGCAGTAAAAAAATCAACAGAAAGTTGTTTGTTTTTTTGGGGGGCAGAAACAAAGACCTACAGTTATGTTAATGTCATTGTTTCCGAGTCTGGTATTGATATGCAAGTCTTTAGATTTTCTAACTTGCATTTCATTTCTTTTTCTGTTATTTCATTTGGAATGAAAAACTGTTCTATCTTCTATAATAAATATCCAATGAACACAATTTACAACATGTACAATTGTTGCCTCTCTTAAGGAAACACATCTAGATTTTTTTTCTCCGATGAAAACTGAGGGCCATAGCTTCACAATGTAGCTCCGTGTGGGGTTTCAGGACATTTTATGTAACTTAACCACTTCATTGCTGGGATTTTAGACTCCTGTGTTTATGTGTTGCAATGATGACCAGACAGTCATCAAAATTAAAAGATGATCAAACACAAGTATTTGGAACATCATTTCAGAAGGCTTGACTTTACTGTATTATTTGTTTGATGCACATATAAAAATTGTCTCCTTTCATTGCATTTCATTTAAAAAAAATGAAGCATTACAATTTCTAAACATGTTTTTGCTCCAACAGATTCAGTAACTCGAGTGGTTTAAATTATTACCTTTTTGTGTGTAATCCCTTTCATGAATAGCAGTACCAGCATGTTTGTTAGCCGTATTCAACCACAGGGCCTTGTTACTAATAAGAAAATTTTACTAACTATGCAGACATCGCTTCCACACCTGCTTGCTTCAACCCATGTTTATTTTGTTATTTCCCTCATAAAATAAAACTTGGTCTGGTTTACTTCCAAAGATGTTTATCTTTTCAAAGAATGTCATGAGCCCAATTCGATTACCTTCCGTTCAATTGGGGGGACAATCTTTTTGTAGAGAAATGCACAAAATTGTCAACTTCATTGTGGGTCTCGATGGGGTATAAGCGGGAAGAGGGATTGGCCTTTTTAAGTAAGCAGGAAACAGGATCTTGGCAAAAAAGTGCACGTGAAAACGGGAAAGGATGTCAAGCGTGAAGCGGGAACCACTGAAAATTGAGCCCGTGAAACCGGGAAAAGCCGGGTATTTAAGAGTCTTTGTAAAATATTTTCCCGCCCAGGAAACGGGAAAATGCATAAAAAATGCCGGGATTTCGGGAAAGGGACCCCCATCGAGGCCCCCTTCATTGACAAGAAAACGAAAGTAAACTTCGGAATTCTCTGGACTTTCCATAGGCAAAGGAATATATCCCGGAATTCTTTGATTACGTCACTGGGCGGTATAGAACACCTTCGAGAGTTCAGAGTTTATTTTTTTTTCCAAATATAGAAGTTTGTGGTCAAAGGACCGTAATTTCAATATTCCCGACCGATGGACTGGTTAATCGTGATACATAACGATATGAGTGACTACGATTGCTGGATATAACTCTAATAACGTCTCTCAAGTCTTAAAAGATAAATATCCACCGGTATTGATTATCTACAGGCTCAGCTGTCTAACCACGTGGATACCGCATGCTAGATGTAATACCGATTTTGATTGGCTATTGATTGACACGTGATTTTCATCCGTTACATAAACGCAAAAATGTAAACGTAACATTTTTTCAGCGTAGAATTTCTTGCAAATCTCGTTTTTCCTCTAATTTCGTTTCACAACCGTAAAATCGCTTAAAAGCACACATGATTTGTAAAGGTTGACAGGTATTTTTAGCAATGTATTGCCTTTTTGTGATCAGTAAACATCAGGTATCTTTCTTTACTCGTAGTGATATCGGGCGCTAAATTCTAGAGTTTATACGAGCGTATATTTTGTAGTTCCCGGCAGTCATGTAAACAAAACAATATGGCTTCAAGCCGATCGCAAATTACTGTTTTCGAAAACAGAAAAAAAAATTGAACAGAACAATGTACCAAATAGTTTAAAAACAGTTAACAAATGATTTACAATTATTTCAGGAAAGACATTTATTTAACAACCATCTAAAAAATGTCCAAAACACATTAAATAATTGATATATTTGAATTCCATAACTTTTAAAAATACAAGTCAGCCAAGAAATTCAAAAATTTGTGTATTTATCCTAAACGTGCACAAGAAATTACTTGGCATGATTGTACAGTATCCACAATGTGTAAAATTGTGATTCAGTACAAGAAATATCTTCCACCATCAGACATTGTTTAATAGTTTAAAATTGAAGTCTGCATGTGTTTTAAAGTTACACCTTCTTCAAAGGGAGGTCAATATTGGGAAATAAACCACATGGTGAATTACCGATATCAGAATGCTTAATCATGTTAATGGTGTCTGACTTCAAGATGAAGAACAACAATAAAAGAGTTGTTTCAATTGCTTTTTTCTACCTTGTATATGTCGAGACTTTGTCTTGTGTGTATTTACTCCATATCCTTGTATATTTTTACACATGGCATGTGCAGTATATTGCAGGTGAAAGAACTTACTTGTAAGATTGAACATCAATGTTTTGCGAGCAATTAATCTTCTCGGCTGTTTTTCATATACATCCACATTCATTCTATAAATACCAGGTAAAATAAACATGCTAAAGAAATTCTTTTTAATGTGTGATTCAAAATTAGCTTCTNTTAACATGCTACCCTATCGGAAAAGTCTTTAAAATGACTGTATAATCTTGCTGAGTAAACCTTCATTCAATCCATTAAAATCATCAACATAAATGGGTGGACATTGTATTTATTTGATTAAAACACATGACAGACAGTTTTTGTCTGGAATAACTATAAATATGTGTCATTGTCGATGTACATGAATGTCGATGTGCTATAACCAAACGTTCTCTTTTACAAGTATCTTATTACATTCAATCAGATCCAAACTAACGTCGAACTCGAACTCCGTTCACAAAAAGTGATAGGCTATTTTTTATATCATTCATAAAAGTTTTTACGGATTTATAAAACTTTCTAGCACATACTCATGACAGGGCCGAAACGTCCAAGTCCGAAATTACACATGGCTGAAGTGTTTTATGGCCGAAACGTCTCGAAATCAATAAATGTATATACCCCTGCAACTATATTATATATTTTTTTCATGTGTATCAACAAAATATTTTTTTTCAAAATTAACATAATTTTTTGGGGTAGAAAGCCTCTTCAGAAATTTTTTTTTCATCATTTTGGCAGCCAAAATATTTTTTTCACATAAAATCGGCTCCAGATTATTTTTTTTAGAAAAAAACCATAGCCCCCCTTTCAAGTTAAATGGTCGACCCGTAATGCAAGGAGAAGACAATGGAAGAAATGCCTGTCGCCTGCCACTGTTGTATTTAGGCATTTTGTTGTATTTGATATACATGATATTATATCGTGGTACAATTATACTTTCTAGTGGATATTTGTCATAAATTATTAAATAATTAAATATAGCGAACAAATATATCAGACGTGATGATATGTAATGTATTTAAATAACGGCAAACACTGGTCAGAAATTTGAGTGCCAAAATATAATATATTAGACAGTTAGACAGTTTTCAAATAAAAGTACATATATATATATATACAATATATGTACATTGTCGGAAAATATCAAATTTATTTGACGAGCTTAAGAAACAGTAGAAATGCGAGGTTTACCGAGCATTTCTAGCCTGTTTCTCTGCGAGTACAAATAAATTATATATTTTCCCACAATGTAC
>MJUU01063650.1:78002-90651 GCA_002080025.1 Modiolus philippinarum | reverse complement strand
ATATACAGAAGAGAATATTTTTAATGTATTTCATTTTCTGATAGCTATGGTTTCTGCTGGTTACCATTTTGGATATATGTCGCAACATATTCGCAGTAAACTATTTGCTACATATTCGCAGCAGACTATATTCGCTACAAATTCGCTGGACATTCTTTTTTCGCATGCAAATGAGTTTTGCTGCGAACAGTTATGGCGAATACTCAACGATTGTTTCCTGCGAACTTATTCGCAGCAGAACTCCAGTTCGCTGCATATTCGTTATAACTATTCGCGGCAGAACTAATTTGCATGCGAAAAGTGAATGTTCAGCGAATATGCCGCTAATATTGATTTAACACCTGAAAGTCTATTCGCAGCGAATGTGCAGCGAAGTTTGCCAGATATTCGCAAGAAGTATTCGCGGGAGAGGCAATTTGTTCGTAAGGGGCGTCACTTCGTGAGGTGAGCTAAAAAAAAGCTTTAAGCTACCAACTCATTTGCCAACTCAATCGCTTTTGGTGAGTGTTACCAGCAAATTGAACTCCTCAATAAAAGGGATAATCACCCACTGCAGATCATCATTTTTATTGGCATATGAAATATTCACAATTCTAATATGGCTTCCTGTATTAGCTTTGTCAATAGAGTCATGTTATAATACCAATATAACACTCTTAGCACATGCGCAAAAGATGCATATTTTCTGTTGCATATTTTGAATCTATTTATCATTTTAACTGACAAAATCTACCATCCACTAACAATTTTTTAATTAAATTTGTTTCCGAAATTCATTATGGAATTTTTTTCTACTTGAAAAGGTAAAGTTTGGGAAAACTTTAATTTTCCTACTTGTGACGTCACAAATAAAATCGTAATGTCCGGTTTGTAAGCAGCGTTAGTTGGACGGAGATTAAGGGGACTTGAGGCTTTTTCTACAGTTAAAATAGCAATTAAATCAAACAGAAGTAAGTTTTTTTTGTATTTGTGGAATTTTTTTGTCAGAGTGTTTGTTTATCAAAATCAAAATGTTACGGAACCATAAGATAGTCACTGCTCGCTTCGGATATAAAATGGGTGAAATTTCCATATTAGAATCGAAATAAATCATACCCGCCAAATACTATATTGTCATTATAACATGGGCTTTCGTTGTTTTTGCAAATTTTACCCCTCGCTAATGCTCAGGATAAAATATTTGCAAAACAACTCAAGCCCATGTTATAATGACAATATAGTATGGCAGCCATGTTTTATTTCTTAAGCCACAAAACAAGTAACACAGTTTTTAAGTTTAACAGCAAAAGACTCTTTCCAAGTTCCTTAAACATTTACAAAAAAGTAAACATTGAACAGAACAATGTACCAAATAGTCTAAAAACAGTTAACAAATGATTTACAATTATTTCAGCAAAAACATTTATTTAACAACCATCTAAAAAATGTCCAAAACACATTAAATATTGATATATTTGAATTCCATAACTTTTAAAATACCAGTCAGCCAAGAAATTAAAAAAATTGTGCATTTATGCTAAACGTGCACAAGAATGTATTTATCCTAATCGTGCACAAGAAATTACTTGGCATGATTGTACAGTATCCACAATGTGTAAAATTGTGATTCGGTACAAGAAATCTCTTCCACCATCGGACATCGATTTTCTAATAGTTTAAAATTGAAATCTGCATATGTTTTGAAGTTACACCTTCTCCAAAGGGAGGTAAATATTGGGAAATAAACCACATGGTGAATTACTGATACCGAATGCTTAATCATGTTAATAGTGTCTGACTTCAAGATGAAGAACAACAATAAAAGAGTTGTTTCAATTGCTTTTTTCTACCTTGTATATGTAGAGACTTTGTCTTGTGTGTATTTACTCCATATGCTTGTATATATAAACATGGCGTGTGCAGTATATTGCAGGTGAAAGAACTTACTTGTAAGATTGAACATCAATGTTTTGCGAGCAATTAATCTTCTCGGCTGTTTTTCATATACATCCACATTCATTCTATAAATACCAGGTAAAATAAACATGCTAAAGAAATTCTTTTTAATGTGTGATTCAAAATTAGCTTCTGTTGACTGTAGTTCTTCATTGGCAGTGTTGTGCCACATGTATCTGAATAGAGTCTGGTTAGAAACATCTTTTCCTTGAATTTGTAACACAGCTTTGAAACTTATGACCGAGTCTAGGACAGCTGGGCTAGAACTTGTGATGAGAAGTTGGTATTTTTTATCTGAAAAAGTACCAAAAAAAATTACCTATAATAGTGATGAAAATATGATAATTAAAAATAAATATAATTAAACAATTCTTTTTAAGGCCAAAATAAAATAACTCCAGGATTCTCATCCATTTTTTCTCAAAATTTGCAGCAGGCAAGAAAATTTTATCATATTTTTTTATTGAATTTAGTGAATGATGTCATTTTAAAAAGAAATTTATCGAAATTGGCCAAAAATCAGAATGAAATTTTTTAAGGCGGTTGAAAAAATCGGGGCAGGCCAGGATGAGAACCTAGGATATTTTTTATTATGGCATGAATATAATGTTTATGAAATTGAAAAATCCATTCAGATATAATACAAAATGTAAATCATATTCCAATTATACAAAATGGCTTTTGTCAGCCATAACAAAAGTGTAATATTTTATGAAAGGATATGGAGTAAATGAACACAAGACCATAACTCATATGTTAACTCCAACCGCAATAATTTTAATGAGCTGTATGGCCATTTCGGAAATTAATTCCTCATCAGCAGCACTAGAACCCAAACAAAGGAAATCCATAATTTCAAAAAATGTTTAAAATGCATAAAACCAAACAAAATCCGAATAATCAGCTAAGGACAAAACTACTATGGAGGGAGTTTATCCTCAGGTTATAGAATTTACATAAATTTAGATAATAGTAATTGAACAAAGTGTACACATGAGATATAATCTCATGTACAAGTACACCATATCTAAGAAAAATAAAGAGCATACATCTCTACCACGGGGAATTGTTTTACCAACTCCACACTGCAATTAAAGACAAACTCCTGTATTAAATATTTTATGAAAGGATATGGAGTAAATGAACATGAGACCATAACTCATATGTTAACTCCAACCGCAATAATTTTAATGAGCTGTATGGCCATTAAGCATTTAAAGATGCATCACTGTCAGGTTTCTGAATGTTCTCTGACTTCATCCATTGCAATGCATAGTAATGGAATAGATTTTTTTTTGCAGTTTTTGTTCAAACATTTTATTCAACCTTGTTTGTAATAAAATAAGCGTGTTTTGCACTAGTTATCATGGTTATGATCAATAGTTTAATGTTGAAATATTTTTTTCACATAGCAAACATTATTCATGTTCTCTTGTAAATTTAATCACTATACATCCTTTTGTTAATAGCAAGTACATTAATTCTAAATTTTCTACATTGTTATCTAAAAATAATGAAAAAATTAAATGGTCAACTTGTTTGAAGGGAGATAATTCCTTTGAATAATTTTCAATGGGAAACTAGAATACTGACAAAGTCAGAAAGGACTCCGCCCCCTTGTGTGTCCCAAAAACCTGTTTGTGGAATTTCAATCAATTTTTGGGGAAATCATACATAACAATTATACCTAAGTTATTGTGAATTTAGTTTCTGCATATGGCCACTTTGACAACTTATGTCTAATCTGTTCAGATCAAATCAAAACATTGAAAATACTATATGAAGGTCATTTCAAGTTATCATCTGACAGTTCTAAATCTCAAAATATGATTTTTTTTCATATAAAAACTAAAGACGTTTTATAATTCTCCTCAAAATCATTGGGGACCTTCTTTTGAAGTCTAACACTGTGTCTAAAACTTTTAAAAATCTGTGAAGTCATTTCAAGTTATCATACAACATAGAGCTTACTTTCAAAATATGCACTTTTTCATATAAAAACTAAGTTTTTCACCAAAAATTGTTTTCAGATTTTCCTAAAAAAACAAAAGGGGAGCTTCCTTTGGTCAAGACCAACCTAGTGTAAATCCCTGAAGGCAATCTGGATTTATTGTATGACATAGAGCTAAATCTCAAAATATGCACTTTTTCATATAAAAACTAAGTTTTTCTCTCAAAACTGTTTTCTGATTTTCCTCAAAAACGAAAGGGAGCTTCCTTTGGTCAAGTTCAAGTTTGAGTATCAAAATCATTAAAATCCCTGAAGGCAATCTTATATTTTGTAACTAATCATACGACATAGAGCTAATTCTCAAAATATGCACTTTTTCATATAAAAACGAAGTTTTTTCCCAAAAATTATTTTCTTATTTATCTCAAAAACATAAGGGAGCTTCCTTTTGTCAAGTCCAACCTTGAGTATCAAAATCATTAAAATCCCTGAAGGCAATCTTGAGTTATTGTAAGACATGGAGCTAATTCTCAAAATATGCACTTTTTCATATAAAAACAAAGTTTTTTCCCAAAAACCATTTACCCATTCTTCTCAAAAATGAAAGGGAGCTAATTCCTTTGGTCAAGTCCAACCTTGAGTATCAAAATCATTAAAATCCTTGAAGGCAATCTTGAGTTATTCTCAAAATATGCACTTTTTCATATAAAAACGAAGTTCCGAAAAACCATATTCCGATTTTTCTCAAAAATGAAAGGGATAAAGTCAGAATTCCGGGATGAGACCCGTCTGGCTCCTCTCTATGTTCTTACCAAGTTTATTCTGTAGTGGCTGAAGTGCTCTATCATGTTCCAACAAGTGATAAGTTTTCTGTCCTGTAGAATTCCATTTTCTGTCTATTTTGTGTGATTGTGAGTGTAAAGTGAAGTCATCACAAAAAACAGTATGAAAATATATTGTCACACACAACAGGAAACAACTGCCAGCATGTACAACGACCATTTTAATAAAATCTACTTTATGATCCCTTCCCTACATCCTTCAGTTTCAGCAGCAACTTCAGTTTTCATAAGAATATCACAGAAATTTTGCTGATTCCTTTTTCCAAAGCGTGCAAGTTAAGATGACGAAGTCACGAAATATTACATCTTAGGCCAGAAAGTGAAACTAGAGAGAAATGTGTATTTACAACTGTTTATGTTGAACAATGTGATAGCATGTCAGTCCATGTGACTATTTGATAAATACAGTGTTGTTACATGGGTTCAAAGTTTAAATCAGTGGTATTTAAAAGATCCTGTAATTGTACAAGCCACCCACTCCCATTGTTGGTTTTTCGGAACGTCTCCAGAGTAATCATCGAAGTAGGAAAAGGCAACTTGAAAATTCCGGGAAAAGATAGACAACTCTAAAGGAAAAAAAAAAAATAAAATCTAATAACTCAAAAATAATCGAAATGAAAATAAAATCTAATATTGTGAACTTTAGTTTTTTTTATTACTTCATGAAGTAAAAAGTGCGTATTTTTAGTGATGTGTGTGGTTAGGCCACAGCAAGGATAGGAAAAATGAAAGGATATGGAGTGAATGTACGTGTATGTGACAAAAACGCACACGATACATAGAGAACTCTAGTTTATCAAGGACAGGGCTTTTATTCCTGTCTACATCTACATCATTTATATTTTTAAATATACATCCTTGGCCACAGTTATATTAGTCCCAGGCCACAGGGACTTGCTCCCAGCCTAGAAAAAAAATATGAATCTCGGAGAAAAAAAATCTGAAAGATATATTATGATTTGATTGTAACAATTTTTTTTTCTGGGTAACAGAATTAGATTATTAGTCCAAAAATAGGTGGTGTGTGACACTTTCAGGAAACTTACCAAATTAGGAATCAAATATTTTTGAAATCTACTTAAAGAAAATATTTGTCCTATTCAAAACAAATTTTAAAAGTATGGCCAGTTTCTTATAGTAGAATTTCAAAAAGGTGGTCTTTGAGACTGTCAGGAAATTTACCAAAATTAGAATCAATTATTTTGGAAATTCATTTGGTGAAATTTTTTGCAATAATCCTAACAGTATACTATAGTCATGATAGTTGCTAGGTAGAATTCCAAAATTCCAAATAACAATTGCCTTGAATTAACAAATTATTACTCCAGTTTATTGTTACTTAAATAAGACTGAGCTGTATTCTACAACAAGGGAGAAAATTACTCTTTAAACTGATATTCCTCAAAATACACTAACATTTTCGTTAACTCGGTTTGAATTCTTTTGATTTGCAGTATAAATAGTCATAGAAATAAAAAGATTTAATTTTCAATGCAAGATTTGACCATTATCGATGATTTTTATATTATCTTAAGACGAAAACAATATTTGAATAGACTTTTAAGTGAATGCTATCCAATTAGTTTTCATCAGTTTGTACGAAGGATAACAGTGTACTCACAGTAAATCACTAATGCCTTGCATATTAAGATATATAATTTTACTCAAATATAATAAATATTGGCTGGAGTTTTTTTAGCGAAACATTAACTTTCACTATTTCCAATTTATATTTTGAAGATACTGCAGATTAGATCCTACAAAACTGAAAAATTAAAAAGGTATACATTTTGTGTGTATCACATTAAACATGCTTTGTTGTCAAATAGTAACAACAGGGTTGGGCAACACACACACACACATATATATAAGTGTAGTTATTCGTATAGGAAAACATACGCATGCACTGCGCATAATAATCAGAGGCAAGTGAAGCGATTAAAAGTCAATGTCAAGAGGAAACTATAAATAATTTCTTTTCATCTGTAATTTCAAAATATCTAGTTTACCTTTATACATATATTGATATTAGAAACTTGCGATGAACAAATAAAAGGACACGGAGTAAATGTACATGGGACAAAATCCCAATAAAATTATGGCAAGATTAAGCAAACGGAACAACGCTTTCATTGTTGTTCTTCATCTCGCAATATCTGAATTTCTAAAAAAAAATGTTTAAACAAGACAGTACGGTATCTTCCTCATGAAAGGCTCTCCTCTAAGCTGATTTGGCATTTCGTTCAGATTCTATTGGCTATTTGTCGCACATTAAACAACTTCTTACAAGAAAATGATAACTCCATGGGCTTACAGTGGTGTGAAAAGTAGTAATCTACACCATAACCATTTTTAAAGGCAAATCCTGCATAGCAACCTTAACCACAGCACTGACTGAAAAGCAAATGGACATTATTTTTATTAAGTACTTAGTAAATAATGACATTTCAGTAGAATGGATCTCAGAATGATGATTTCATCAGGGAAGATGCCTTTCAAGAAAAGATTCAGGGGCAGACACAGGAAGCCATCAAATAAAAAGACTTGCCAAACAGGATAATTTTCAACCTCTGGGATAGGGAACAAGTGGTTTGAATGTTTAGGAAAAGCAGGAAACGAAATGAGAAAGCGAACTCTTGGGGTAGGAACCCTGGATTGAGATTTTTTTTGGCCAAACTATTAATCGATAGTCCCGTATTGAAGGGGACAGTGCATACCTCGTGGAACTAGCTCTTTTATACAATTATGATGCAACATTTATTAATAACACTGACATTAACATGTTTCTTAAATATTGAGCATAACAGCACATATTCGAATATCCGAAGACAATGGTAGTTTGAAAGTCAAAATGCATTCAAATCATTACAATATTGACGCAATTGGATATTCAAATTCTAATTCAATTAAAGACTGATACATTTGTAGAAGTTTTGTCTTGTGTCAGAGACATGGACATAGATTTTATTAAAGATCTATAATTGACATTCCATTTTGACCAATCAAATTTTCTGTTTTATAAAAGTAAAATTCGAATCCTTGCTTTAGATTTGTAGTTTTCATATGTTTGGTATATGTATCGCGTCTATTTATCCGGCTTGTGGTTTTCTTTTTTTTCACCATGTCTTTGCATTTTGATCTGTCACCAGCGTATTCTTGGTTCCTTTGTAGTTTATTGCCGTTATTCAATTCTGTCATAATAAAATTATCTCACAGATGCTTATCCCCTTCCATCCAATTTATTTTCCTGTATACCGATTAGTAGAGAGGGGGTTTCCTGCTTCTGCATTCTGATTGGCTGGGGTATTCTACTTCTGCATTCTGATTGGCTGATAAAATCACGTGACCTTGTAACGTCACAAAAAATCCTCTTCTTACAACTCAGCAATCTGATTGGCCATGACGATAATGATGTCACATAAAAATCCCCTAACTGATCTTATAAATAAATCACCTGTCATGTCATCGGAAATAAAAATGTCAAAAATGATTGACACATCAAAGAAAGAAAAATTAAGTACCGCAATAAAATACCTTTATTCCCATACATCACTGTCAAGAAACAATGTAAAGAATGTACATTTTTAATGGATAGTAAAAATGTCAAAATGATTGACAGATCGTAAAACTTTCCAATCTTTAGCAATACTATAAAAGGAAATTCACTACACTTCTCTCCATTACACTGTTGAACTGCATATACGAAAATGTCTTTCAAACGACAGCTAGAGGAAAGTATAGGCAATAAGGAGAAAAAAATCAGAAAAGAGGATTCAGCCAATGTTAGTGAGGAAAGAACTTTGTCTGAAAATGAAACGCAAGATACGTTAGTAATAGACGACGAATGCTTGGACCAAAACCTGAATGAAAGATGTATGATACACGTAGGAGACGATGTGTACGTCGTCGCTAAGAAGTACAGCGATGAACTACAGATACACATTAGACAGTTTGCAAAATACGATGACAAATTATACCCCACAAAAAAAGGAGTCATGCTCTCCCTTTGCAGATGGAAATGCTTGGAGTCCTTCCTAAAACACATAGACAGATATTTTGAAACATATCGTTCAGGAACCTCAGAACAAGAGGAAAACATACATTTAGGTGGAGGGATATGCGCCTCGATGAACGACAAATACCCTGTTGTTAATTTGAGGTACTGGTGGAAACCAGAAAAATCCGAGAAATAATTTCCTACTAGAAGAGGCATCATGATAAATAGAGAAAAATGGATGCAAATAAAGAACTGTATGTCTGTTATGAAAGACTTTGTTCCCGAGTTAAATGATGCCAGCATAGGTTGTACCGAAGATCACTTAAACCAAGCTGGAATGTTGCAATGTCCAGAATATAATCCTTTTGAATACAGACAATATTTATAAAATTTGTATTTGTACAAAAGACTTTGAATGTGAAATTTTTAATCAGTAAGACAATATATTCTGCAATGGACACATCTCTAGATTCAGATATTGACGGTAAAGTGGGAGAAGAATATAGAATGACGAAAGCAAAACAACTTGAAGAAGACA
Organism: Modiolus philippinarum; assembly: GCA_002080025.1. Classification (NCBI taxonomy): domain Eukaryota; kingdom Metazoa; phylum Mollusca; class Bivalvia; order Mytilida; family Modiolidae; genus Modiolus; species Modiolus philippinarum. The sequence continues at coordinate 81,388 of MJUU01063650.1, read as the reverse complement.
TATCGAATGACATTGAAAAACACGTAAAAATACTTTCAAAATATAAAAAATATTGTAGAATGATCGAGACGATCCATCTTATTTGTAATTTTGTCAACGTTTTATCAGCCGGAGGAGTCGTAGGTTCGAGTGGTGTAGGATTGCTTCCAGCCGTCTTACCCTGTGCCACAGTGGCAGGCTTAGCAACGATGACAACCACTACTTTGCAAATTATCAAAAAGAAAATACATTCAAAAAAGAAAAGACACTCGGGAATGATGGTTTTGGCATACAGAGCTAAATGTCGATTACAGAAGACTATTAGTAGAATTGTAGATGATGACATAGTAGATGCCAACGAGTTTGACGAGTTAGTGAAAATCAATAATTATTAACACGAACAGAAAATGAATATGTAAAATGTAACACTTATGAAATATACATGATGTAAATAAATATTAAAAAAAAATCATTTGTCTTCCTTTTTTTTTCACATAAAATTCAATGTTATTCTCATTCTACGTAAGTCGATATGAGTTGGTCCAACTATTTACAAGACATATGGTACGACCCTAAACACCCTGCCTCGTTTTCTGGCCCCGATAAGTTGTATAGTGTTGTCAAAGATGAGGGTAAATTTAGTATTGGTCGCAAACGAATCAAGCAATGGTTACAGAATCAAGATTCGTATAGTCTGTCAAGAAATGTGATTAGAAAATTTCGCCGTAACAGATATGTGGTAAGTACGATCGATTCTCTCTGGGAAATGGACCTCGCGGATCTATCTAACATTAAATCTTACAATGACAATTACAAATATCTATTGTTCGTAATTGACGCATTCTCCCGTTTTCTATGGATTCAACCCTTAAAAGACAAGACTGCAAAAAACGTCATATCGGCATTGAAACTCATCCTGTCCTCTGGCAGAACCCCGAAATCGATAAGATCGGACAAAGGGAGCGAATTTAAAAACAAAGAAGTCAAGCACTTTTTGTCAAAACAGGGAATATCCACATACTACTCACAAAACGAAACAAAATGTGCCGTAGTCGAAAGAGTTATAAGAACAATAAAATCTGTACTCTATCGTTATTTTCGACATAAACAAACCTACAGGTACCTCGACCTACTACCAAACTTCGTACAAGACTATAACAATAGACCACATCGTTCCCTTGGACATATTAAACCAATCAATGTTAATTTAAAAAAATGGAGACGAAGTGAGATTAAGTGCCTATCTAACAAAACCAAAGACCAAGACGCAGTCCATAAAAAAGAAAAAGAAGCGGTTGTACAAATTCAAGATTGGCGATTTAGTCAGAATAACACACCTACGTTATTCTTTTCAAAGAGACTACCAGCAAAAATGGACCGAAGAACTATTTAAGATTCGTCGGCGTTACGCACGCCAAGGAATTCCCGTGTATCAATTAATGGACTTAGCGGACGAATCTATTGATGGCACTTTCTATCAACCGGAATTACAAAAGGTGAATAAAGAAGAAGACGCCACGTGGAAAATAGAAAAAGTACTGAAGACGAGAAAACGTAATGGCATAAAAGAATCTCTAATTCGTTGGCTGGGATGGCAAAAAAAAATTCGATTCGTGGGTTCCTGATTCCGATATTCAATAAATACAAACTGCTTGCACGTATGGTTTCATTTTGTGAAAAAATGAGCATGCAAATGGTACTGAGATCATCAGACGACGAAAAGCTTTTTGCCAACAAACCTTATAATTTCAACGTGCAATTGGATAAACAAGTTACGATCGAAGGAAACTGGGTCGTGGCAATAACAGAGATCGAACTGAATTACACGAAAAAGGAAAAAGAAGAAGTATACGTCTTTTCTGAGGTCTGTAGTGGAACTTTCGTCGGGAAATCCGAACGTCCTTTGCTTCGAAGAGTACAGGTCCAGAAAAAGAATATCATTTTCGAATCGCCATACTACGTACCGGTGCGGGTGAAAGAATTAGATCAAGTCAGAGTGTATATAAAGGACCGAAACGACGAAGATTGTTCATTCCTGAAAAAAGACACGTGTATAACGTTACACTTTAAACGATACCCCTTCGTTTTTCAATGATGTTGTACGTCAGTGATCCAAAAATGTGGGAACAGGCATTCAAAGAGTTATCTAGCGGAAAATTTAACCCATATGTCTACACCAGACGGTCGCAGACAGGAAGGGGATTAGGAGGAAGATATTCGTCAAAGTTTCACGTACCCGTAAAAGCCCCTGAGAAAATAATCGTACCGATCAAGCAAATAACTCATACGGCTGCCGTGGCGGAGAGAGCTAAAAGGAGAAGAGGCATAATACTCCCCACGTTGATCCAAAGAGTATAAATACAGATAAAAGTACCAAACGCTCCATTTTGCCACCGTCTGTTAGCAAGAACAGAACAAAAGACGTTTTCGACGACGAGAAACCGTTAAAGAAAAAGAAAAAGAAATAATGGCATATTTGAGTAAAACGGACAGAGACTTTGCCTTACCCCAACAGTTATCTATCTTACAACACCTCCAAATCAGCTCTCCATCGAAAAAATACATTTCGAAGAAACTAGACCATTGGCTAATTTTACAGATTCGTCCGCCATTGAATTTGCAATTTCTGGACAAGGTTCGGAGTACATAAATTTGAAACGTAGTAGACTTTACGTTCGAGCCAAGATCGTTAAGGCTGATGGATCGGATTTAAAAGCTCAAGAAAAGACCGGAATTATTAACCTACCGTTGCAGACTATGTGGTCGCAGGTAGACGTGTACATGAACAATAAACTGGTGTCGTTAAACTCGTCTCATTATCCCTGGAAAGCCTATCTGAAAACGGTGTTGTCGAGTCGTTCTGACGAACAAAATTCTCAGTTACAGAGCCAACTGTTTTTTAAAGACGACAACCCAATGGAATCAACCACACTTAATTCCGGATTTGTGAACCGTTACGAGTATACCAAATTGAGCCGGGAATTCGAACTTGAAGTACCACTGATGGAAAACGTGTTTCACATGGACAAATATATCATCCAAGGAGTTGATTTATACATTAAATTATACCGCTCAAGCAATCCTTTCGTTTTGATGTCTGGAGAAGAAAGTCCCGATTACAAGTTGAAAATCTTGGACGCTACGTTTAAGACCTGTAAAGTGAAAGTGGACTCTGGTGTTGTTGTTAATCACGTCAAACAGATAGAAAAGGAACCGGCAAAGTACTTTGTACGTCGTACAGAAATAAAAAAGAACAACCTCGCAAAAGACTCTGGAGAATTCATATGGGACAACATGTTCCCGAGAAGACCGTCACTCGTCGTGGTCGGCCTCATCCCCCAGAAGAGTGGAAACGGTGATTATGAAGGAAACCCCTTAAATTTCAAACATTACTCTGCAACAGACGT
>MJUU01063650.1:48885-70569 GCA_002080025.1 Modiolus philippinarum | reverse complement strand
GGGTAACTTGCCCCTTTTTGTAATCTTGCATCTGATGTGGCGTTCGAAGCATTCAGATGATCTACATTCTCGATTGCAATACCTACAGGATAAGGAATGTTTTGTGGTACAGTCTTGATTTCCACATCTTTGAAGTGAATTTCCCTGACCAAACAAAGTGGTAATAGGCAGATGCCCTCCCCCGGAACCGCTTGGGATACTTATTGATCCTACTGTCATTGATAAACTGTCATCGACGATGAGTTCCTCGTTTGAATTGAGTTCTTTCGTTATTCCGTCCATCACTGTTTCTGAATCTAGTCTTTCCCAAGTTTGTAGAGGGATTATAATAGGATTTTGCAATCCATTGTGGTGTATTACTATTCTACCTGGATCGGTAGGATCTCCACGCACGTTGTCCAAAATATCGTCAAACATTTGATGTAACTCTTTGTTCAAATCTTTCAGTTTATCTCCCTGCCAATGATCGTTGAACTTGACCTGATATGTAGTGTCAGTTGCATTATTTTTAGCAAATGTTCTTTGACGTTTCAAAGCGTAAGTATAAGGTTTACTTTCTTTTTCCGGAATACCTTGGCCGATTTGCGGTTTTATGATATTTATTCCGGAAGGTCCAGGTTGTGGTGAGTTTGGTTGTTGATAAGTGTTAGATGGTTGTTGCAATTACGAAACACGTGTTGGGTTACCTTCGATCCATGGTCTGAAGAATTTTTGTGTTTGCGTTCCTGAAGAGGGGTTATTTATAATTTGCTTTGTTGTTTCATTTTGTTCTGTATTATCGGTATGGTGTAATGAGAATTCATCTGACGCCACTCTAAGATATTTCTTTTTTGAAGGCCCATTCTTAGGGGTATGATTCTGTGGTGATGCATTCTTTAATTCAATTATTTCGTGATTTTCTTTAGCATTGGTCTGAGGGTGAGAAATATTTGTGTAGGTGGTATTAGTCCTGTCAATCCATGGGAAATGATGCTCTTCCTCTTCCATTGGTTCAGGAGTTGGTATTTGTACGTCTTGCTCTATCAACGTAAATAGTTCCTGACATTTTAATTGAAATATGCGTTCTTTGACGTAGTTATTGTTATCGAGACTATATGCTTTTGCAAAATCTCCAAGTTCTTTTGAGGTGTTGTAAGAATCCACTACCTCTTTGAATAAGTCGTCCATTTCTGTAAAACAAAATAAAAAAAAATATGTGTATTGTGATGATAGTACCAGTGATAAGCTTCAATTTGATATGTTACACGGCCATGCTTTGATGAACTTTATATTTTTGCACTCGTTGACCACACCAAGCCCTTTGGGTGTGGTCGAAATGGATTTTTCGTAATGTACTAGTGATAAGCTTCAATTTGATATGTTACATGATCATGTTTCATTAACTTTATATTTTTGCACTCGTTGACCCCACTACGCCCTTTGGGTGTGGTGGAAATGATTTTTTTCGTAATGAATTACTGATAAGCTTAAATTTGATATATAACACGACTATGTTTTGACGAACTTTTTTTTATTGCACTTAATAACCCATCATGCCCATCGGGTGTGGTCGAAATGTATTTTTTCGTAATGTACCTGTGATAAGCTTCAATTTGATATGTTACATGACCATGTTTTGATGAAATCTATATTTTTGCACTTGTTGACCCCACAACGCCCATTAGGTGTGGCCGAAAAGATTTTTTTTTCGTAATGTACTAGTGATAAGCTTCAATATGATATATTACACGGCTATGTTTTGATAAACTTATATTTTGCACTTAATGACCCACCACGCCCTTTTGGTGTGGTCGAAATGAATTTTTTCGTAATGTACTAGTGATAAGCTTCAATTTGATATGTTACATGACCATGTTTTGATGAACTTTATATTTTTGCACTTGTTGACCCCACCACGCCTTTTGGATGTGGTGGAAATGAATTTTTTCGTAATGTACTAGTGATAAGCTTCAATTTGATATGTAACACGACTATGTTTTGGCAAACTTATATTTTTGCACTTTATGCCCCACCACGCCCTTCGGGTGTGGTTGAAATGTATTTTTTCGTAATGTACATGTGATAAGCTTCAATTTGATATAGTACATGACCATTTTTAGATGAGCTTTATATTTTTGCACTCGTTGATCCCACCACGCCCTTCGGGTGTGGTCGAAATGTATTTTTTCGTAATGTACCAGTGATAAGCTTCAATTTGATATGTTACATGACCATGTTTAGATGAAACTTATATTTTTGCACTCGTTGACCCCACCACGCCCTTTGGGTGTGGAAAAAAATCTGTGTATTGTGATGATAGTACCAGTGATAAGCTTCAATTTGATATGTTACACGGCCATGCTTTGGTGGACTTTATATTTGCACTCGTTGACCCCACCACGCCCTTTGGGTGTGGTCGATTTTTTCGTAATGTACTAGTGATAAGCTTCAATTTGATATGGTACATGACCATGTTTCATGAACTTTATATTTTTGCACTCGTTGACCCCACCACGCCCTTTGGTTGTGGTCGAAATGATTTTTTTCGTAATGTACTAGTGATAAGCTTCAATTTGATATGCAACACGACTATGTTTTGGCAAACTTTTTTTTTGCACTCAATAACCCATCATGCTCTTGGGGTGTGGTCGAAATGTATTGCTTTGGTGGACTTTATATTTGCACTCGTTGACCCCACCACGCCCTTTGGGTGTGGTCGATTTTTTCGTAATGTACCAGTGATAAGCTTCAATCTGATATGTTACATGACCATGTTTAGATGAAATTTTTATTTTTGCACTCGTTGACCCCACAACGCCCTTTGGGTGTGGTCGAATTGATTTTTTTCGTAATGTACTAGTGATAAGCTTCAATATGATATGTAACACGGCTATGTTGTGATAAACTTTTATTTTGCACTTAATGACCCACCACGCCCTTTTGGGTGTGGTCGAAATTATTTTTTTCGTAATGTACCAGTGATAAGCTTCAATTTGATATGGTACATGACCATGATTTGATGAACTTTATATTCTTGCACTTGTTGACCCCACCACGCCCTGTGGGTGTGGTGGAAATGGATTTTTTCGTAATGTACTAGTGATAAGCTTCAATTTGATATGTAACACGACTATGTTTTGACAAACTTATATTTTTGCACTTAATGACCCACCACGCCCTTCGGGTGTGGTTGAAATGTATTTTTTCGTAATGTACCAGTGATAAGCTTCAATTTGATATGTTACATGACAATGTTAAGATGAACATTATATTTGCACTCGTTGACCCCACCACACCCATCGTGTGTGGTCGAAATGTATTTTTCGTAATGTAAAAGTGATAAGCTTCAATTTGATATGTTACATAATCATGTTTAGATGAAATTTATATTTTTGCACTCGTTGACCCCACCACGCCCTTTGGGTGTGGTCGAAATGTTTTTTTTTCGTAATGTACTAGTGATAAGCTTCAATATGATATGTTACACGGCTATGTTTTGATAAACTTATATTTTGCATTTGTTGACCCATCACGCCCTTCGGGTGTGGTCGAAATGGTTCTTTTCGTAATGTACCAGTGATAAGCTTCAATTTGATATGTTACATGACCATGCTTTGATGAACTTTATATTTGCACTTGTTGACCCAACCACACCCTTTGGGTGTGGCTGAAATGGATTTTTTTGTAATGTACTAGTAATAAGCTTCAATTTGATATGTAACACGGCTATGTTTTGATAAACTTATTTTTTGTGCACTTAATGACCCACCACGCCCTTCCGGTGTGGTCGAAATGTATTTTTGCGTAAAGTACCAGTGATAAGCTTCAATTTGATATGTTACACGACTATGTTTTGATGAACTTTATATTTTTAGAATGATGGAAATTATTTTCTCTTAAGCGTAACAAATTCTTAAATTATATAAACTACTTACCTTTCTATATTTCAAACCTTAGTTTGATGTAAATAATATGTAAAAATCCGATTAAATATCAACGAACTGAAGAATTTTCTAAACCCAGTAAAGCAACTGTCGCCGTTCTTTTGATTGTTGTCGAAATACTACGTATATATATATATATATATATATATATATATGTATATATATATATACACGTCTGAAAATCAGCCCAATTTTGTTAGATCTGCACATTGGAAGTTCCCTCTGCGGGATTCGAACCATCACTGTTGTGACATCTTTGGCAACACCGCCTGCACTACGTCCAGCGCCCTAGACCACGCGGCCACCTAGGCTATATAAAAATATAGCTTTCGGTAACCGGGTGATACCTCCTCGTAGGTTTAATCTAGGGTTGTAACGCAGTACATGATGTATAGGTGCTCGTGCAGATCAGCTGTTTGTATAGCAGAGAGGATTCAATGTCTTTCCACAAGGAATGCCGCCACACAAAGTTTATAATTTTATATAGTTGTCTGAAGTATGTGACAACTCTTCATACTATACCTGTCCAATGGATAATATGGATAATATATATATATATATACATATAATGGGAATTACTCATATATTTCCGTGTTATTATGTTTTATTCTTTGATCTGTCAATCATTTTGACATTTTTACTACCCATTAAAAAATGTACATTCCTTACATTGTTTCTTGACAGTGATGTATGGGAATAAAGGTATTTTATTGCGGTACTTAATTTTTCTTTCTTTGATGTGTCAGTCATTTTGACATTTTTATTACCGATGACATGACAGGTGATTGATTTATAGGATCAGTTAGGGGATTTTTTGTGTGACGTCATTAACGTCTTGGCCAATCAGATTGCTGAGTTGTAAGAAGGGGATTTTTTGTGACGTTACAAGGCCACGTGATTTTATCAGCCAATCAGAATGCAGAAGTAGAATACCCCAGCCAATCAGAATGCAGAAGCAGGAAACCCCCTCTCTACTCCGATTTTTATTCTTTTTATTTTATTTTTATACATGTATATTATTGCTCATTTTCTTCAAAGTTAACAGAATTTACATAATTATAAGAGGTAAAAAATAAATAAATAATGACCGTCTGTCCTTAATTTCTCAAAATAAACAATTAAATGGTGTTCAGTAAATGAAATTGAGTCAAAATTACTATAAATATATAACAGTAACCAAGGAATGGAACAACGCTTTGATTGTTGATCTTCATCTTGAAGCCACCATGAGCCCTTTAACAGTGAGTATAGTAATTTTATGACGACTCCTTGTACCCTTTTTACCGGAATTCATTTCTGGATGAAGGACAACTTGAAAAGGCTGGATGAGAATATATTAATTTTGTTATTATGGCCTTAGCGAAAGCTTTACGATCGATGAGCAGTTTTTCAGTCATATCAGTTAATAAATGCAAATGATATTACAAGTAGAACAAGCGTTGTTCTATTGCCTAGTATTACCATTTATTCGAAGGGACTTTGTCTCATTTGTATATACTCCATATCCCTTCATTGTTAATGTCGTCGAAAGGCAACCAGTTATACCTCTCTCATTGAATTTAAATGCGTGTTGACACAATACGGCTGTGGACACAGTACAAGTATGGGCACAATTCAAGTATGGTTACAATAATATAATCCTCAAGACTGAAATAACTTCTTTGACGAAAGGTACCTATAATGTAAAAAAATCAAACTTATCGGCAAACATAACTTATATGAGTTTCAAGCTTGTAAGGGGGAGATACTATACAACTCATCATACCACATATCAATCATTTCTACGTACATAAGCGGAGAAATCCTAGACGAAAAATTTCAATATGGCTGCAAAGAAAATGAAAACAAAATCAAATTTATCGGAAAACAGGAAGTAGATGAGTGACGCATATGAAAAGGGGAGACATGAAACAACTCGCCATACCAAACATTCAAACCAAATATCATATCAATACTACATACACAAGCGGAGAAATCCTTGACGAAAGATGTTTTGAATGGGCGAACAGACCAACAAGGGTAGAACATCACACACCCTTTACTACGGTGCCAGGTATAAAACATAAGGGGTTTGAGACAACAGGGTAACGAGCTTGATTGCCACTGGAATAAGAAAGGAATGGGTAACGGCAATAGATTTGCCTCCTTTTAGACCCCACTGAATAGAGAATATCTTTGTACTGCATGAACAGTTGAATTACTGTACAGAATTTTTCTACAATGGTTCGTGGTCAGGCTTTTCCATATTATGACCGCAATATCCAGCAGACAAAGTTCTCCCCTCCTACCTACATGAGGACGCACCGGTAAGCTTTAAGACGACCGCGACTCACCGAAGTGCCAAATTATCTAATAGAATGAGGAAAAGTTAACTTTAGCATTTTCAAAACATCAGTGTATAAAAACTTTCGTCGTTCTTATGTTGTATATTCATTCGTTATTTCATATACGTGCATTGATAAAGATTATTTAGAAATAAAAACGAACAATGACACGGAAAAATATAGCACTTTTGCAGTCAACTACAAGTGAAATGTTTTGCTGTTAAGTTGGTTAACGATAACTTATCACAAGGTAAATATATAACCGTGTTAAAGACTAAAATTGATCGTTGTTAGCGATATGAAAAAAGTATGTTTTTTCTCCATTTACACACATGTGTGCCCCAATTTCTAGAATAAATGAAACAGAAATAGTTGAGGTTATTTGTCCAATTTTGGCCGTATATTTGCTGAAAACTGTGGTAATTGAAGAAAATGTTAGTGTGTTTTGTTAATAACAGTCACCTTTTTCGTAGCACACCTGTTGTTTATTTTCGCTTTGTTTACAACCGGGTCAGCGATGACCACCGGGTTAACCCTAGTGTAACATTCACGACATTTACTGATATTGCTCCTGGTGTACAAAAGTTCCTATTGTAAAACGTACCTAGCAATTTGAGTAAATCTGTAGATGTGGTTTTAAATGACCAACTTGTGTAGCTCTTCAGCATCATACATTGAAAAAAAAAAAGATTTTGGAGACTTGATTTTGAATGGTCAAAAATGCTATTGTATATCAGTCATCCCTCAAGAATTAACCTTGAAAGAATACTAACTTATAACATTGGCAAATCAACCTTGTGTTGAATAATCACTGAGTCTCGTGTATTTCATTTGATGTAAAAAACAAATTGACAACAAATTGAAATTTCTAATACCCTATTCATTCTTTTGATGATACATTTTTATACTAATAATGTCGTAAAAAGATTTTTTAAGGGACAGTATAAATTATTTATAGTCCCCCTTTTTATCAATATAATAATTTTAAATGGTAAGTGGACAAAAGCAAGTCGCAGTATATGTTGCTGATGAGCTTTACCCCAGTTGGTCATTTAAACTACTACTCGAATTACTCAAATTGCTGCATTGGTAAGGCCATACAAAATTAATTAATAGTTCATTGTATTTGTGTAATGTATTTTGTATTTGTATTTTGTTTATGCCATCAGCCCTCAGGGCATAATTGTGCATTTGTGAATAAAGCATTATTAATTGGTTCTCAGGCCATTTTTCATTGAAACTGATGAGGGAGGGAGGTGATTTTTTTTATCTTTTTATTTTCCAAAAAATAGATGAGGCAGCTTTTTACATTGTAAGAACCAGAAAAGATAGAGTGAGGGAGGTGATTTTTATTTTTATTTTATTGAAATGGTAAAAAATAGGGTCAATGAGGGGCTTTTTTCAAGTCTCCAATATTTTTTTTCATGGCCTAACATAGTAATAACTAATAGACTGTTAATGTCCGAGACGCAAGATGTGTTTGTGAAACACTTTGCCCCCTGGTAGGAACCGTGTCTACCATACAAAATAAATACCAGAATTGCAATCACTAGAAATTAAGGTTTAGTAGACATCTGTACTAAGCTCCATTAGATTATTCACATATAGAATATCAAGCCTCTTGCAATTGCAATTAACGAGCTAAATGCAAAATCTAGATTTTGACCATTTAAACTCTGTGAATTGACCTTCGACCTGACCTTAATGAAATTTGCATAATGGTGTTCAATATACAGGCCATATATGAAGGTCCTATCACATCTGGTTGGAAAAATGATGGTAATGTTGAAGTTTTCAGTGACCTTGACCTTTGACCTGACCGACATTTTTTGGTGGATTTGTATTTAAGCTTCATTAGATCTATTCATATATAGAATATCAAACCTCTAGCAATTGTAATTAACAAGCTATAGCGAAATCTATATTTTGACCTTGACCTCGGACCTAAATTTAGTGAAATTTGCATAATGTTGCTCAGTTTCATATGACTGATATACAGGCAAAATATGAAGGTCCTGTCACATCTGGTTGAAAAGATATAGGCAACTTTATAGTTTTTTTAAGTGTTCAAATCTAAAGGTGACCTTGACCTTTGACCTGAACGAAATTTTTTGGTAGATTTATATTAAGCTTGATTAGATCTATTCATATATGGAATATCAGACCTCTAGCAATTGTAATTAACGAGCCATAGCAAAATCTATGTTTTGACATTTTTACCTCTATGACCTTGACCTTTAGCCTGAACTCAGTGAAATTAGCATAATGCTATTCAGTTTTATATGACCAATATACAGGCCAAATATAGAGGTCCTATCATATGTGGTTGAAAAGATATAGGCAATGTTAAGGTTTTAAAGTTTTTGTTAAAGTTTTCAATTTTGCACTCAGAGACCTTGACCTTTGACCTGACCCAAATTTTTTTGTAAATTTATATTTAACTTTACTAGATCTATTCACATATAGAATATCAAGCCTCTAGCATGTGTAATTAACGAGCTATAGGAAAATGTAGATTTTGACCTTTTCACCTCTGTGACCTTGACCATTGACCTGACCTTAGTGCAATTTGCATATTTGTGTTTAGCTTTACATTATCAATACACATACCAAATATTAAAGTCCTATCACATCTGGTTTAAAAGTTATGAGCCAGGTTAAAGCTGTGGACAGACAGACAGACAGACAGACAGACAGGACCAAAACAATATGCCCCCGAACTAAAGATCCGTGGGCATAAAAAGCAGCGAATATCATGGTCTGCTGAAAGTCTCGGGAGTGCACAATCTAAATGTAATAGAAGAAGAATTAGCGTTTTTTACCAGGTTGACGACATATAAGTTTAATATGAAAAAGAAAGGAAATGGGGTAAATGTCAATATCCCATCTCCAGGTTACATCGACCAAAAACAAAGCATCCTGGGGTCACCGTACGATCTTCAACGCAGTGAGGAACCCAACACCATATAGCAAGACCTAAATGGCCACAAAGTTAAGTTAGTTTTACTTAATATAAATACAAAAAATACCGAAGTTGCATATAAATTACTTTTTGCATTAAGTGATACATAAATCGCATCAAAATTGTTGCATTTTGCATGTTGTATTTGTGTATCGTCTGAAAGTAGGAAGGAAAAATCTCAAAACACTCTCTGAAAACATCATTAAACACCTATATATATTAAATGGTGATATTTTTTTTAATATTTTTACTTTCAATGTTACAATATTTCTTGTATTGTAAATTTTAACCTAAACTTTGCATTTGGAAAGTTGTGATTTATGCATATACATCTATACATTATATAAAAAGTACTACAAAGAGTTTACAATCATACAGTTATAAAATCCTTATATTATCATTGTTTTCCAACTTAGATGTGATCTGTTGATGAACTTTAGATTTAATCGTGTTTAAAGATGTATTTGCTTAAAATTTATTTTAAACTAATTAATGATAATTAATAGATTTGTAGATTCATACTATACATTGATAGTTGTTTGGTTTCAATATCACGACGTGTTTTCATTTCAACTGCTAAAATTGTTACTTTCGTTAAATTGACATTATTATAAAGAAAAGCTATCATTAACAATACGATGTTGAAGACAATATTAATACTTTAACTTCGGTCATTAAGAATAGGTACATTCAGCCTTATAAAGAGTATCAACAGAATCATGGTGAGGCCTGCGGAAACTAACAAAATTGAAAAAGTGCAATGATGACTATCAGAACTAACTGAATACCGAACTTGCTGTGAATTTAGTTTCTGCATATGCGCATTTCGACAACTTATGTCTCTTCAGTACAGATAAAATCTAAGTCAACATTTAGATTATATTGGTTATTTCTTCTCTATCAGTTTTTAAATATCTTTAAGATTATGGTCTTCCAAACGTTTAGATTTTATCTATTTGGAACCTTTTTGTAAATTTTGTTATAAAACTAAGGAATATCTCCCTCATGCAAAGCTCTGTCCTTAGCTGATTTTTGCTTTACAGTTAGATCATATTGGTTATTTGTTCTCTATCAGTTTTTAAATATCTTTGAAATAATGGTCTTCCAAACGTTAATATTTTATCTGCACTGAAGAGACATAAGTTGTCGAATTGCGCATATGCAGAATTTGAATTCACAGTTACTTCGGTATTTAGTCTTTTGGTACCACTGGCTTGATGCCACTGCTAATGGACTATTAGTCCCCGAGGGTATTTACCAGCCCAGTAGTGAGTACTTCGGTGCTGACCCGAAAGCCGATTCTATTTAGAACCTTACAATATCTAATTTGTTGTAAATTTTGTTTAAACCTAAGGAGTATCTCCCTCATGCAAAGCTCTGTCCTTAGCTGATTTTGGCTTTATATTTAGATCATATTTGTTATTTGTTCTCTATCAGTTTTTAAATATCTTTGAAATTATGGTCTTCCAAACGTTTAGATTTTAACTGCACTGATGAGACATAAGTTGTCGAAATGCGCATATGGAGAATTTGAATTCACAGTAACTTCGGTATTTAGTCATTTGTTTCCACTGGCTTGATGCCACTGCTAATGGACTGTTAGTCCTCGAGGGTATTCACCAACCCAGTAGTCAGTACTTCGGTGCTGACCCGAATACCGATTCTATTTGGAACCTTAAAATATCTAAATTTTTGTAAATTTTGTTTAAAACTAAGGAGTATCTCCCTCATGCAAAGCTCTGTCCCTAGTGGTTATTTGTTCTCTATCAGTTTTTAAATATCTTTGAAATTATGGTCTTCCAAACGTTTAGATTTTAACTGCACTGATGAGACATAAGTTGTCGAAATGCGCATATGCAGAATTTGAATTCACAGTAACTTCGGTATTTAGTCATTCGTTACCACTGGCTCGATGCCACTGCTAATGGACTTTGGCTTTGGATTTAGATCATATTGGTTATTTGTTCTCTATCAGTTTTTAAATATCTTTGAGATTATTGTCTTCCAAACCTTTGAATTTTATCTGCACTGAAGACGATCCATAGCACCGGTTTGAGCGGAATTCTTTACTAAATATTGGACAAAGTCCCATCAATGTCTTTTGAAGAGACATAAGTTGTCGAAATGCGCATATGCAGAATTTGAATTCACAGTAACTTCGGTATTTACTCATTTGTGGTCATGGAGCCCGCCCTGCGGGATCATCAACGAACATAAATTAACTTACAATCACTGTCATCCGTTGTCCGCAAAAGCACTAATGCCCTAAGTTTATAGTGGATGATTACAATATATAGACAATCACAGGGCACTCATCCAGTCGATTGTAAAAAAACTTAGCATCATAAAATAGTAAGATGTGGGCAATATAAACTGGTGGTCAGAATAACATTATTATTCATTATTTATACTTTAAACCATACAGTTTATCAGTATACAGTACATACAATAATTATAATATGTCCAATAGAGTATGTAACAAAAATAAAATAAAATACGTCAGGAACGAGCTGATACATTAATGTAGCATAAACATTAAATCATATTAGAAAATTACAAAAATAATGAATGTCAAAATTGAAAGTATGATAATATATTCATATGAAAAATTCTCTCACAAACAAGTACACCATTACTGAAATATATAGCGAGCACAAATCTCTCGCACGGGGAACGTTTTTACGGATAACATCTGGGCATCATTACCATATAGATTATGTTATCTTGAGATAAAACATCATTACCATATAAATTGCATAGAGACCTATTTATAAAATATTTAAAAGTACTTATCAGGAGGTAATGAGGAAACCTGATAATACATGTCTGACATTGTGCGCCAAAACCACAAAAATTCAGATAAGATAGCATTACCTGAGATAATGCTATTTTATCTCATTTTTGTGGCTTTGGCGTGCTATAGTTGTATGCATTTTAAACATTTTTTGAAATTGTGGATTTCCTATGTTTGGGTTCTAGTGGTGCTGAAGCGGAATTAATTTCCGAAATCGCCATACAGCTCATTAAAATTATTGCAGTTGAAGTTAACATATGTGTTATGGTTTCATGTTCATTTACTACATATACTTTCGTGAAATATTTGAGACTTTATGAAATTCACCAAATTTTTAATCAAATATTTTGGAAATCAAATCGATGAAAATGTTTGTTCAAATTAAAGCAATTTGGAAATCAAATCGATGAAAATGTTTGTTCAAATTAAAGCAATTCATTTAAAATATGGTTTCAATGTAGAATTCAAAAAAGGTAATCTTTGACTATTTCAGGGTGTTAACCAAACTTGCAATCAAATATATTTGAAATCTAATTAAGGAAAATGTCTGCTCTAATCAACACGAATTCTAAAAGCATGGTTGCTGATTAAAATTTTGAAAAATATGTGGTCTTTGAGACTTTTAGAATATTTACCTAAATTCGAATCAAATAGTTTTTGAAATCAAATCGGTGGAAATGATTGGCCTTTTCAAAGCAAATGCTAAAAGTATGGTTGCTAGTTAGAATTCCAAAACATTAAGTGATCTTTGAAACTTTCAGGAAATTTACCAAAATTGGAACAAATCATTTTTGGAAATCAAATTGGTAAAAATGATTGTGCTTATCGAAAGTAATTATAAAATATGGTTGTTAAGCAGAATTAAAAAAAAGATCTTTCAGACTGTCAGGAAATTTACTAAAATTGGAATCATATATTTCTGAAACCCAGTTGGTGAAAATAATTGTCCTGATCGAAAAAAGTCAAAAATATGGTTTGGTAGAATTAAAAAGAAATCGAATTACTTGCCAAAAATATAAGATTAAATACTAAAATATGCAAATATTTTTTGACATTATCAGCAAATCTACAAAAGTTGAAACCGGCATCAAAATTCTGAAAGCTTATTTCACATCTACACACTATATGTGGTAATCACAGTTTGTGTTGTATGAAATGAAAATTTTAGAAAGTAGAAAATAAATCAACAGTAATTTCGTTTTTTAATGCATCGGTCGATGCCATTGCTGGTGGATGGTATTCACCAATCCTGTAGTCCAGTATTTCGGTGGTGGCTCAAAAACCGATTTTATGTCTGGATCAAAAAATTTTAATTAAATCCTCATGCGAGGCACTGTCCCTTTCAATTTAGATTCTTTGATTATTTGTTCTCTTTCAGCTTTAACACGTCTTTCGATTTCTGGATTTCCAATGTTTTGATTTTATCAGTACTGAAATGACAAAGATGTCGAAATAGCCATATGAAATAAATTAACAGTAACTTCGGTATTTGTTATTTAGATATACAGTGAAATGAAATAACCCCATGCTGGTGGCAGACATTTAAAAAGTGCTGAGCTATAATAAAGGACCAATTATTTAATTTAGAAAAACATGCGTACATTGCATTGATGAAATAATAAGCCAGCATGGTTCGAAAGTTGTCCGATATAAATGAATAAAAACAGACGAAATGTTATTTTGATGGTAAATTATATAATAAACAGTTCTATTGCTACAAATGTTCTATTTAATGAATTAATCGAACACGAATTTGCATTAATAATGAATTAACACAATCAATGAATAATAGTTGAGACATTTAAAGTTAATACTCACTATCCACTTATTGCTATTGTGTAATTTATTAAGCAATTTGAATAATCTGCAGGTGTAATTTGAATGACAAACTGTTGTTGCTCTTCAGCATCATGTATTGAAGAATAAAAATTTGGAGACTTGATTTATTCCACTAGTAAAAAAATCAAAGTTCTTTTGAATTGCCCCCAAAATGCTATTGTATATCACCGTGACTACCGGGTTTGACAAAAAAGCAGCGAATATGATTGTCTACTTAAAATCTCGGGCGTGCACATTCTAGATAAAATTGAACTATAGAAAAAGAATTAGCGGGTATTAACATATTAACAACAAAGTTTTTATTTTGTAATGTCCATTTTGTTGCTTTACGGGTATTCAATTTTTAGCAGAATTGTTGCACTAATCCGTTTTGAGTTTTTTTATATGTGTTTAAATTATCTGACAGTATAGACTGTTCTCTCTGAAAATGTCATTAAGCTCCAACTTTCGAATGATTTGTTCATATGTTACAATATTTTTGGTATTAAAAATTTCCCCCCATAATTTGAATTTTGTGTTGTAGAATGGAAAGCTGTGATTTATTAATATACATTATATATATATAATGTATTGCAAAGAATTATACAAAATTGGTATTTTAGCCCCATTTACATGCACAAAGATTTACACCAGTATGTAAATTTACACGTGTGTAAAACTACACCAGTATGTAAAGTATTTTTGCTTTGCATTTACATGCATTTTATCTGAGGTGTGTACTTTAATTTAAAAAGATTATTACAAGAAGTAAAAAAGGCCGAAAACATGTAAAAAATTAAAGGTTTTCGTTAGATCTTGGAAAATTGCAGAATGATAGAAAAATATAAAGTTGTATCTTTTTTATTTTTTCAATCAAGAGTCCAACTTCCCCGGACAAAACTTTCAGAATAGTCAGAATTTTACAGAAATGATAGTTCAGTGTGTGTGCATCAACTTCATGATTCAAATCAAGTTGCAAGGCCCTTATCTTCCATTTTATAGACAAAACAGCATTTTGCACTGTGCACTTTTTAGTTTGCATTTTACATTTTACACATGTGTAAATATACATTTACACTAATTGCTACTGCCTCATGCAAATTTACACCCTTTGTTTAGTTTACACACGTATGCAGTTGCGTTTACATCCAGTGCAAAATTTGCATACCTATGTAAAAATACACATGTGTGCAAAACTGGGGCTTTTGTCATTTTTACAATTATAGAATTGTAATACATTATATATATTATTGTATTACCATTGTTTTCCAACTTTGATGTCAACAAACGAACATTATCTGTTGATGAACTCTATGAATTTTATCGTGCTTAAAAATTATTTGCGTAAAATTATCTTTAAGCTAATTGGACATGTTAGAGATAATTGATAGCCTTAATTCAGAAAAAAAGTAAATTCAACCCATACATCTAACCCATACAATGACAGCTCTTTGATTTCAATATCACGACATGTTGCCTTAATTACTGCTTTGCTTGAACTGCCATTATTGTGAAGAATGAAGGCGATACTTTATACTTTGAAAAGTAGCAATTATCATTATGATGTTGATGACAATTTCTAAATATTTTTGCTTCAATCTTAAAGAATCCCTACATTTAGCCTTATGAAGAGGAATCCCTTAGTTAGGTAAACGTTATCACCAGTCTAACTTATGCATCTAAAAAGGATCATGGTTAGGTCATGGAAAAATAACCGTTAGAGACGCTGTCCAAGAATTAGAAAAAAAAATGCATTAAATATTCATATCAATCAATTATTAAGATACAAATCGTGATTTTATAGCTGTTAATTACATCAGTTCCAGAAAAATGTTATAACCCATGTCCAAATTCTGTACTAATGTCCAAATTCTGTACTATTGCTGCGGTCAAGGAAGTGGCAAAACTTGTAATGAAGTCAAGATTAAAACCCAAAGCTTACACAATTGTGTTAGATTCATCGATGTGAAATGAAATGTCTACATTGTAGATATATCAGACGTGAAAACCTGACAAATGTATACAGTGTTGTCTTTGCTCCACGGCGAGTAAATCTTAATTTCCGTAAACTGAAAGTTTTGCCACTTGCTTGACCGCAGCACTTAAAAGATTCAAAATTTTTGGGCACTAAGTCAATCGGTATTTTTCTGCCATTACTGCATGTGTCGTCAGTATTTGTTTTTTGATTTGCATCTGTTTACTTTAATGATTTCGAGTTTGATCATAAACACGCCACCTACAAATCAGATTGAGGTTTAGCTTAAGGTGTCTGCAGGGTATTAATTTCCTTTTATAGAATTTTGTAAAATTTTCTGTGTAGAAACATATCTGTATTATTGTTCAAAATGTAAAATAAAATTTTGGGGTCACCGTGCATTTAAGCGCAAAATCTGAAATTGAAAATTTCAGGATTTTAAATAGAAATGATAGGGAAAATGATCATATGGGAGGATAGTTTGAAAAATCTATTATAATTTTTTTTCATACTTTGCATGTGTTTAATTATCATTATGTAGTTTACATATAAAAAATAAAAATTAAGGGTCACCGTTGAAGTAAGAAAGAAAAATTGCAAAATGTTGATTTCTCTAGTGATATCTTTGTTAAAATATTTTATGAAATTATCTCCCTTGAATAATTTCTGTGTTCTGTAAATCCAGCAACAGGTTTAGAGCCCATGTGTTTTAGCTCATGTTTTTCTAACGAAAATGTTATAAAAATGATAAGGAATATAAAATTTAAATACATTTGAACTTTCTTTTCATTTAAAATAACTATGTTGTTAAATTTCTTAATGAATGAAACCTAAATGAACAATTATAAGACAAAAATGGCAGAATAATACCACTGAGACACCTTAAAATGCTTCTTATGACCTTTTAGTTATTTTTTGTTACGTTTTTGTTTGCTTGGATCGGACCAATGTATTCTGTATATGACATTGCAAGTATCATTACCAATGTATTCTGTATATGACATTGCAAGTATCATTGTCAGTGAGCTCAGAAGTTTTGTGTTAATCTTTGGATGATACAAATTTATCATTGTTTTAAAAATCAGCATATTTCAGATTTATTATTGAACAAAGTATTTCAATTATATTTCGACGACACAGCCGTCTTCATACAGAGTAAACAACGTTACGCCACGAATAACGGTAATCTTGATCTTTATACTTTACACAACTTGTTCGGATAGATAATTTTTTTTTTTCAAATTCAAATACTTTATTGTCATTAAACTAAAATAAGTTTGTGACAAGACTACAAAATAACTTCAACATTTCAATTAATATACATCAATAAATTCAGGTAAACATTTCAAGAGTCTCCTGTCCTCAGTTCTAACGACTTTTTTATGAAGAGACCTAAATTATTTACTTGAGATGGCGTTGATGGGTTAAGAATATATATCAACTTATCTATGTTTGTAATACTACAAAAATCTGGATAATCTCTAATTATATTATGTAGATATTCATCTCTCAATTTTTTATTTATTTTACACTTTAGTAGGAAATGATATTCATCCCCTAAAATTTTACAAGTAGGGCATAATCTTTCATTCCTTGGTATATTATAATGTCTCCCTTTTTCTTTTTCTAGGTTATGATCGCTTAGTCTAAGCTTTGTTATATATTTTCTAAATATAAAATTTGGTGAATTTAAATAAAATTCATTATCACTATTCTTTTTTATTTGTTTATATAGGAAGAGTTTACTTTCATCATTTGTATCCTCAATCTTATTTCTGAAAAAAAACTTTCATAAAACGAATAAACATTTCTTTTGGCTTGGAGCTTAAACAGTTTCTTTTTCGAATCAATCTGTAAAGGCTGATCAAGATTATTTCCATTCAAGATTTCCTTAGCATAAGTGAACCAAGTATACATTCCTTCGGAGTCTAACATTTTGGTTAGCTCATAAGCTTCTACTAATAATGGATTCAGATTAACATCTGTAAATCTGTTCAAATAAACTAAACTTTGTGTTTTTATAAAATGTTCAATGGGATGTCTCCCTAATTCAAGCCTACAAGCTAAATTGGGGGCATTCTTTTTGATACCCAATAATAATTTGCAAAAATATAAATGCAATTTTTCTATTGGATTTTTATCTATGAAATTACTTAAATCAATTTCCTTTCCAGTTTTTTGAGCTCTTATTTTAGCTCTATATAATGAAATGTAAATGTCAGAAAATGAAACTTCTGAATTATATGTCATGACTGGTCTAATTAGTGAATCAAATAAATTACATGCTACTATTGTATAGCAACATAATATATCCCTACGAAAGCAACCAAACGTGAGCGTGCAGTAAATTATTGCACTTGTACAAATATGACTTTAAATTTCATGACGTCATCGATATTAACAGAATTTGAGCTTAGCTATACAATAAAAGGGTTATTGCATAAATACTTGGGGAATATTATCCCTCGTAGAATATATATATTACACTCGAAAGCTCGTGTTATATCAAATTCTACTCGGGACAATATTTCCCAATATTCATGTAATAACCCTATAATATAATTTAGGCCGTGGCTATTCTTCCGGCTAGCCAGAAAAATAGGCAAAAATGTCTATTCTTCCGGCCAAAAATAAATACACAAATTATTCGATTTAAACAAAATCAATATATTTTTCCCTTTTAAAGAATCATAAATCTTATTAATTTACCTTTACTTGGTTTTCTTGTAGATTAAGATAACTTTTGTAACTATTTATTTTTATCTGAATGTCAATGGCCTATGGAAAAATAGACATTTTTATCTATTTTTCCGGACTGCCGGACAAATAGTAAAATTTGTCGATTTTTCCGGCCATAAATAATGCATACAACAACAAATAATTTTCACATATATCAATATCCAATGCCTTTACAATCAGGGGGTCCAATCGAATTGGTAAGTGCGGCGTGTATTTTGGTAAGTGCTGCCAAAGATGGCTGATTTGCCCCGCTTCGGCAAGCAAAGGTCAGAAGTTGAGAGTGTCTTATCGTTGTATATTTACACGGTGTATTCTGTAAATATTGCGTTTCGGCTCTCCTTCCATTTGAAAACCGATACGTGTATTTACTTTAGTACAAATAACGTTTTCCAGAAAGCTATTGAAGTAAAACCGACGTGGGGTAGGTCAAAATTTTGAACACGCCAATTTCAACCGGAAGTCGTTTGGATTNCCAGGCCAATATGGACCGGAAGTCGTTTATTTTGTCTGAGATGCACGAGGAGCATAAAATAACCTATTATTTTCCCGGGGTGTGAAAATATGGACAGTTCACTTCCGGTCATATTGATCATGCAAAACCGCTTTTATTTCTACTAAGTATGTAAAATATACAAGATTCTGATTGGATGAATCAGTACTTTGCTTTCCCTTTCAAGATGTGATGATCACCGCGCAATTTGGCACGTGAGGTTAACATCACTGTTAAACACTTCAGCGTGTACCCATAAATAGTAACAGGGAAAATCCTAGTTTTCTAACGCAGTTTAGCACGTGGGGTTAACATCACTTGTAACACTTCGGCGTGTACCCATATATAGTAACATGGCAAATCCATTTCCCATAGTAAAAAAGTGTCAAGACTTTATTATCGCAAGAAGGAAAAGCAAAAGTAAAACATTCGGGTCAATNTCGTAAGGTTACAAAAAACAGAAAAGGAATGCAATTAACTCATTCTAATGGTTTTATCGCCGGCTCTTAACAATTAGATCATTTTAAACCAAGGTTCTGACCTCCCATAATAGTTTATCGAGATCTCCTGTTCCTTGGGTAGACATTTGTTTAGTATACCCTCCAACTAAGGTAAAATCTGCAATACGCAGTGAAACCGGTAGTAGATAGGAAAATGTTTTGTTGAAAACAACGGCAGTAGAATACCGAAGGAACAAGGGAAGCGATGACTACAAAAATCGAAGTCCAAAGACATGGCAGAAACGGTAACAGATAAAAACAAAGACAAAACAAGGACGTGAGACAGCTACAATGCACGGAAATAAAAAGATAACATTAAGAACTAAGGCACTCATAGTGTGAACTCCCATGAAAACCGGGAGTGACATCAGGTGCTCCGGAAGGGTAAGCATGTCCTGCCCCGCTAGCGACACCCGTCACACTATCAGTGAGGTATATAGTGTTTTAAAAAGTCTGTTTGGTAGCGGATTGGTTAATGTCATTTTCTAACCCTTAGACAGAAAGCCAATGAAATTCATGGCACATGTTACTTCTCTAACCCTCAACAGTGCCATGATGAAATTCATTTATTTCATTTTTTTCAATACCTTTAACAGATTTTTTTACACTCCCGAAAGATGAATTTTTGTGATAGCCAGTGCTTATTTTCAAGATTTACGTTACCTGTAATCAACTTTAGTCTTAATCCAAAATCATAATCAACGAACATAAATAGACAATAAAAATAATATCATAGATTTTATCACCTTGACGCACACCTAAATCGAATAAAATACATTGCAAGAGTTTTCGTGGGCCTTTGAAACAACCTATTTGAACTTAACTTGTTCATAATGGTCCTTAGATGGGCTCTTCAACAGAGGTATTTGGCAGGTCCACAATTCAACAAAGATTACGGTGATACGAGAGCTTAATTTAACATTCACAGGTTTTATCTTGTCTTGTGATTATTTTAAGATACATGTATAAGCACAAACGAAGTAATCTGATTTTAACTTTAGTCTAGATTCAATGATAATAAATTTACAAAAATATATTAGGTTCGATTATATCACCCTGAGGAACACCTACATCGAATTGAATACATTCTAATGGTTTTATCGCCGGCTTTTAAAACAACCTAGTATGTAATCCAAATTTGGCCACAATGCATTCCTTCGATGGGCTCTTAACTTGAGCAAGACTTTTTGACAGGTTTGCATTTCACCAATTTAAAGATTGCTTCGACGTAGTAACCTGGCATAATCTTAAGTCTGAATCCACAAATGTACTTCTTGGTATTGGGGCTGACAAGAAGCAAGACTGTACAATACAGAATATTATTTTGATTTTAAAATATTATCTATACATATGTAGATAAAAAAATAATTTACCATGCACAAAAGGTGGAATAGAATTTTTGAAATATTATATGTATATTGAAAAGAAATCTAGGCTGTTCCTAACCTCTGCACAAAGAAATTTTATTAATAAAAAATGGTTGCCCTTGGAAGGTATTTTTCAGTGGATTAACTCAAAAACAAAGTTAAAGAAAGCTAATTTATAAATAACAAAATACCGAAGTAACTGTTAATTTATTTTCTGCATATGCGCATTTCGACAACTTATGTCTCATCAGTGCAGATAAAGCCAAAATATATAAATAAATTACATAGCTGTAATATTCATACAGAATATTTGTTTTCTGTCTGTCTGTAATGTATACATTTATTTTGATATATGAACTGTCAATATTTTAGTGTTCTATTTATATGTTCATGCTGTTTTCAGTTTCAAAAATAAAGAATTACAAAAAAAAGTCTGAATTCAAAATCATCATAAGCAGTCAATTTAAATAGACAAAAATATGATCAAATATATTTGCCCTGCTACACACCTACATCGAATTAAATACATTATAACTGTTTTATC
Organism: Modiolus philippinarum; assembly: GCA_002080025.1. Classification (NCBI taxonomy): domain Eukaryota; kingdom Metazoa; phylum Mollusca; class Bivalvia; order Mytilida; family Modiolidae; genus Modiolus; species Modiolus philippinarum. Next base: position 49,133 of record MJUU01063650.1, on the reverse strand, counting down.
GTCGGTCTTTCAAAAAAAATTTAACTAAACTTGTTCTTAATTGTACTTAGATTTGCCCTTTAACATAGGTATTTGACATGTATGCACTTCATCAAAGATAACTGTGAAACGAGAGCTTAGTTTAAAATTGTGACCTTTGGAAACTCGTTCAAATGTTTTATTTTGTCTGCTGATTATTCTAAGATATGAGCACAAATGAAGTAATCTGATTTTAACTTTAGTACAGATTCATGAAAAATATGCAAAAA
>MJUU01063650.1:34302-45482 GCA_002080025.1 Modiolus philippinarum | reverse complement strand
TAATAATCACATCTCTCGGGTTGTTAAATTGTGGTATTAACCTCATCAAAAGTCATTAATTGTATATTATTAGTTCAAATGTAAGAAATTATCAAAACTTTTATCACTGTCAACTGCCGGAAAAATAGACTTTTTTGTCTATTCTTCTGGCTAGCCGGAAAAATAGCCACTTTGTATAATTTAACTTGAGTACCAATTCCATCTATAATTTTCCGATATGTTATGCAGAACTAAATTTTTTTTTTCGTATTAAACAATAGTCTTAGGCAATGCACCGGAATCATTCTCCCCGCCATCCCAACACCTATGATCAGGACAGAATTTTTTCACTCCTTTTGTATACCCTCTTTAAAATAAAACATTACCATGAACATAACCTGCATGTTTAGACAGAAAGGGGACAGTTTTTTAGTCACGGGGTTTTAGTACACCACTCAAAATGATATTTTTCGTTTTCACTTAAGGATGTAGTAAGGTGAGGTTTTTAAAATTTCAAATGTCATTCGGATTTCTCTGCTTTTATCCAGTATTACTATGTAAAATATTTCCCACCATTACACCCAATTTTCTAGTCATTAAAGTTTTCAGTAGATCATTTTAATTTATTTAGCAATATTTCATTACATTGTAGATTTTCCTTCCATGTGGAACAAATCAATAATGTGTCCATGCTATACTAAGGTAAAAGTCCAAGAGAGCCTTTCCCGATATTTTTTGAAATGTGAAATATCTTGAAAACATGGCCAATAACCTATCAATATTTTTAGCTGACTTTATTCCTTTAATAGTTCTCTTTTCATTTAGGGTATTAATCTAAAATCGTAGATTTACTTAATTTCACCTTACTAAACCCCAAAGTTCATCTTTTAAGCTCTTTAAATTTCTACACATACTGAGTGAGATACACTAAAGTTTGGCGCCAAATTCAAGCTAATTTAATAATCTTTCCGGTGACACCGTGTATCATCCGTACACAGGATATAGGTACCAGGACTGCTTTTCCTTTATATTGCAATGAAATCTACCATTAGTGTACGGGGGTACCAGTATAAATCATTTTATAGGTACTAAGTAGCTATAAACTTGATCCACGTACACTAATGGTAACCAACGAAAACCAGTCTTGGTACCTATATCCTGTGTACGGATGATACCGTTAAAATATATACCCCTTGCAACACATTGTGAAAATTGCATTTATTCGTTTCAGATTAAAAACTTTTGCCATTTTTGTACTTTTTATACTTTGTTTATCCGGGTTGTTTATAAGCAGGGACTATGTAATGTATAGTCCCTGTTATAAGCTATGATACAATATTGATAAATAAATAAATATATATATTTTTTATTTTACAACATATATTGTAATCGCTGTTTTAACAAATACTCTTAATGTCCAGCTTACCCCAAGAGTTGTATATATTACCAGAGTATTCTGTTTACAATAAAAATTATAATCATTTATATACCACCCGGAAATTAATTCCGTCATTGTGTTTGAATTATTGTATACCATTATTTACTTCCTGGACATGTGGTTGGTAAGAAGTATGTAATATGTTGACCCTTAGAATTCAACAAAGAAACACAGTAGTAATTCGGTTTCAAAGTAAGATAACGTTTTCTCTAGTGTATTACATGATTAATTGCTTTTAGTTAGGGCATGACCTTGTTTTATATTCTGTATTTGCTTAAATTTTTATTAATGCTAGTTTTTATGCCTCAAATAATGTATTGCTTTGTATGTTGCTGCTTATTATTAGTGCTTTGCTTAATGTGCTTTTTGTGTATTTTAATTTATTCCACACAATGTTTTTGTGTTTGTAGTGTATTGTGTCTGTTTTGCTGCTGCATTTTAATTGTGCTTCGTTTAATTGCATGTCTTGACTACGTACGTAGAAATGCACAATATATGTATTTATATGTCTGGCAGACTGCATGTATGTTTTAAATAGAAAAAAAGGGAAACGGGGAATGTGTCAAAGAGTCAACAACCCAAATGGGAGTAATAACAACTCAAAACCACCATAAGATCTTCAATGAACAGTGAGAAAACCCCACACCCAGTGGCAGGTCGGAGTCGGCCCCTGAATAAAGAGTAATCAAGTTCAGTGAAATAAACATCATCCTAGACTCCTATAGACATAAAGTAAACTAAGTAGAAAAAAGACAAGACACACAAAGGCTTAATAAATTCCTGACTTAGGACAGGCACAAACCTGCTGCGGCAGGGTTAAACTAGTTTTATTGGGCCCAAACCTTCCCCATATAGCCAATGTGATTAATAAAAAGTAAAATTCAGTTAGCAACAGGACTGAGTTAAAGTATACTTGTTATCAGTCAAGTACCTAACCTGTATGAGTTATATCAGAATAATAACATGCATGTGTTATTACAGATGTTGTTTTGAGTTATCTGCTCTTTATTCCTAATTCTGTAATAACATATGTATGTAGCAATCTAAATGATTAGGCATTATTCTGGTCTGAGGAAAACACTTTTAAGTGATGCAGAGTAGCTGTAATAACACCCTTCTATTATTACAGGCATACTTTTCCAGTAATAACATATGTATATTTTGCAATATTGGCAAACTATGAAAAGTCCTATGATTTTAACTCCTAGCATGCTGATAGACAATAATGGTAATAACAAAATGGTATACATTTATAACAAAACTATAACTGCATAATGCCTATTTGAAGCATGTAACATACATATGTTATCAATTTTTTCCCTTAGTAATAACACATGCATGTTATTTTTCTGTAATAACTCATACAGGTTAGGTACTTGACTGGTTATTGTTGTGGTCGTTTTTAAAAAGCCCTTTTAAGCTGATGTTATATTGTTTTAAAAATCATCGACTTTAAATAAAGCTATTTGACTTTTGATAAGGTATTCTGTGTAGCTTTAAGTATGTGGAAGCTACGTTTGAATTCGTTTTTGAGTAAAATATATTCACAGGGACTGTTTTCTGTTCAGAAAGATATATATTAAGCTTTATACATACTAAATATAATAATCATAATAACAGTAAGTAGAAAATTAAAACCAAAATATTGTTTATCATCTATTTTATATCCTCAAACTAGGTTATTTTAGGTTAAATTTCTTTTATCAAAATTTATTTTCATTAAAAGTAAAGAAATTTTGTTCCAAAAATCTTCTAAGACCTTACAATTCAGAAACATGTGTTCGTAATCTTCTGTAATATTACAATGTGAACAGTGAATTATTAACAATTTTCCATCGTCAGATTGTGTGAGTAGTACTTTACATGGCAATATGTAGTGTAAAAGCTTCCATCTCAACATTTTCAGCTTATTTTCTTTTAAGTAATAATGTAAAAGAAAAAAAATAGTACTAAAGTTGTGTTTTCCATTCATTAAAACCAACAGGCGAGTCAGTTTCTGTGTCAATAAGGACGTTGCTGTATATCCTTTGAATGTCTAAAAGACCAATGTTATGGTTCTTTCTGCTCACAATTATACATATTTCACTTTTTAAATTTTTCATACCAGTTATCTCCCTTACAATTACTTGATACATACCCTACAAGCAGAAATTTGTTGCAGATCTGGCTGATGCACCATGCACTTAACCCCCTTATAAACTTATTACCACTTTATGGACTGCCGTAGTAAGTAATGGTCTAACAAGCTACCTGAATCAATTGTGGATTCTTAAATTTCCAAAGATCTCTTTGAACAGCTCTCCTAAAACAGTCTTGCATACTTCAATACTATTCAAACGTTTGATTTTTCTACCCTTTATACAACCCTTCCACATAATAAATTTAAACAGTAATTTCCTATCTGATATATCAATGTTTCTGTATCAAAAGGGAAAACGCATGTATTCCTATTCAGTGAAAGGAAAAAATCAAAAACATATTTTTTTAAGAACCATACCAGAGACATATAATTACATGTCTCTGACCATACTGAGTCAAACAAGAAATACAGTGAAAATGACGTGATAAAGATGCTTGAATTTTTGTTCGACAACATCTTTGTTGAATGTGGAGGCCGAGTTTTTCAACAAACATAAGCGATTCTTATGGGAAAAAATTGTGCGCCACTTTCAGCTCTCCTATCCGGTTATTCGTATGAAGCAAAGTTTTTACAAGGGCTAACACAACAGAAACAAAAGTGAACTTGAAATTAAAGAGACAACCTATACACTCAATTCTGATTCATACATCGAACTTTTGTCATACATTCACGAACATGGACGTCTGAAAAAAAAACAGTTGCATCATGAACAGTAAATTTCGTTATGCTGTACTCGTGTTTTAAGGAGTAACCTCTCATCAGCATCATTAAAATCAAATAATACGGAAAGCCATAATCCAAAAGTAGTCCAGCATGCAAAAGAAGCACTCATTTGCAAAAAAAAAAAATATCGAAAAAGGAATCCAAATCCAGGACCAGTGACATCTACCGATTGCCATACTCGGAATGAAGCCTCAGTATTTCTAAAGGGTTAGAAATTTGATAAAAAACTGTAAATGTCTATGACACGCAAAGTAAAATTTTCAGGTCAGACAAGTCTGGCTTTTGGGCTGGTGAATACCCAGGGGGACTTTTGGTTCACGAGCAGTGGCATCGACCCAAATCTAGGTTAAATGACAAACATGATGATTTTGACTTCCAAATTATGAATTTTCCCTTTGTCAGCAGCAATATACATACCTTCCAAGCATACGGAGTGTATATTTCACAATTAATTCGTTACTGTAGAGCTTGTAGGTCATACAGTGACTTTGTTGAAAGAGCAAGAGCACTGTCGCAAAAACTGCCGAGTCAGGTATAAGTTCAGCCTTTTTAACTTTCGTTCCTTCAGAAATTCTACGACCGTCACCACGGCATCATAGGTAGATATGAAATGTCGGTTTGACAAGTGAAAACGGACATTTTCAGCTAGATTTACATGTTACCGGATTTGATATTACCGATTCTGACTTTACCCTGGATTGACCCATTGACCATATGGAGAAATCTTGTGCATTTTAGCTCATTTGCATATTTTATTGCAGAGTCAAATACGGGTGCCGGAATTCCATCGTATTTGATGGGCAAAAATGTGAAAAATAGCTATTCTTGCTAAAAACTGAGTTGCAGATCAAATACAAGGTTAAACTCTGATAGGACATTTGATATGCAGTCTAATGAATCGTGTTAGATTTACTAAGAAGATAATTTCAAAGTCCCCAATCCGAAGCGCGAGCCCTTTAACATCCCATTTTAAATATTTTGACAAAATGGCTGAAAACGTCAACTTCCCTAGCTTCATTGCCAAAGTTTCAGTGCAAAGTCATTACAAAATCAAGATACATGGTAAGACAACAAAACTTTGAGTGCCAAAGAAAATGCTGCTACAAACCTTAATTATGTACTTTGTAAACTCGAAGTTCCCATGGAAGCTAAATATTCCCCAATTTGAAGATGTATCAGTCTATAAAATCAGCGTTCGTTTTCTCTAAAAATTCTCGATTTACGTTTTGTTGTGACATTGGAAACGTCATAAGGAAGTGTCAAAGTGCTTTTAAAAAGGAATACAGTAACGGGTAAGACCAAATATCCGTGTTTTTAGCAGTAAAAGTTGTTTGGTGAAGTCGGCGTTGATGAGAATGCTGATAAGTCACGTGATTCTTTTGCTAATTTAAATGCAATGAATATGCATCTAAAATGATCATCATTTCTCCATATGCAGTGTGACAGGTGCTGTATACAGATCAGGACTCTTACCCTTCCGGAACACCTGATGTTACTCTGTTTTTTTAGAGTTCACACTGTTAGTGCTTTAGTTTTTTGTGTTGTATTTGTAGTGTTTGTGTGTTTTGTGGGTGTGGTGTAGTGTCTTTGGTCTTCCGTCTTCTGACGTTCTTGCTTTTGCTTTGTCTCTTGACTTTAATTTATGTAATCTTGTGTCAAATGACGGTAAATGTAGAGTAACAAAAAGGTATATGGTTAACTTTACTCCGGTTCCATTTGGGAAACCATTTCATACTATAATAGCGGCAGAAAACTTACATCAGATTAAATTTAGTTATGATCGATAGCCAGCACACATAATTATAAACTAGAAAACACGAGGGGACTTTATAAACATAAGTGGATATGATATAAATCGGATAATAAAAACGATACGCTAGGCTATGGAATAACCTTGGATAGAAAATTGCGTGTTTGATTGACAAGGGTGTGGTGGCTCATGATGTACTTGGCTTCGAAACATAAACCTTTTATAGCACACACAAATAAACACCGGTAGCTCTTTATTCTTCCGCAAAAACGCAATTATATCTCTTTCCACCTTCCGTTCTCCATTGCCTAAGTATCTCCACAAACTACAATCACGCTTTGTTTAACACAATTGAAAAGTCTTTTATAGTATTTGTATATTATTGATTATTGCACAATACCTCATCTTTATTTATTAACTTCTGGTTTTAAATTTATACATTACTGTTCTTTTTCTTTTTATCATATCTATATTTATATATCTGGCTAAGCGATCCCACCATCCTCTACAAACCTGTTCCCAGTACCACCTATAGTAAATGTTTATAATACTTTTCAACTTCCACAAGGAAACAGAAAAATTAAACCCCGCCCCGTTTTATCAGGACGAAACTGGANAGTTTTTTGTGTTGTATTTGTAGTGTTTGTGTGTTTTGTGGGTGTGGTGTAGTGTCTTTGGTCTTCCGTCTTCTGACGTTCTTGCTTTTGCTTTGTCTCTTGACTTTAATTTATGTAATCTTGTGCTTTGTAGGCATACTCAACTTGAATGGCGGTAAATGTAGAGTAACAAAAAGGTATGGTTAACTTTACTCCGGTTCCATTTGGGAAACCATTTCATACTATAATAGCGACAGAAAACTTACATCAGATTAAATTTAGTTATGATCGATATTTTAGCAGAAGTGCCTTAGCCAGCACACATAATTATAAATTAATTAAACGTCATTTGCGGACAATTAAAGGAGGATCGCAACATATGTAAATGTTGTTCATATATAGTCTTCTGTTTGATATATAACGTTTTTTTCTTAAAAGTATGTTTACATTGTTTACATCACTGTTAAGATCTATCCTGCTAAGACCAAATGTGCTACCTGTCTCCATTATTAAGATTAAAGTAAATTAACAGATAGCATAATGTTGGTGAAGATCAAAATTCCCTATCCAAGAATGGCAAAACTAATACAACTCCTACGAATAGCAAGTAACAAAAGTTAAAAATTGCTCGCATTACGTTCTTGAAAAGAAGCTAACTGTTGATCAATATGTAGCCTTTCAACTCCCATAGTGTGTAAACCAGTAATTATAATTGAAAAAAAATATATCGTAACTCAGATAATTAATCCAGAAGAAAAGCTATAAAATATTTTGTATACTTATAAAAGAAGGCATAGTTTCATGAAAACTTCAATTTATAATTTGTTTCCATCTTACCTAGGTTTGATAATTTAGTTGTGACAATATTTCTAAAAAAAAGAAACCCCGAGGGAACCCCGGGATATAGAAATAGGACCCAGTATTCCAGGCTGCGGGGTACAACTTCCCAAAAACAATCTTTCGGATGGATGTAAACTCAGGTCCACGTGTTGGAAGGAATGCCACGCTTTCTACAAGTAAAAAACCCTTGTAACAAGCTCTTTTTTAGTGGTCCGTAGGTGATTGGCTGCAAGGCTAATTTTCCCGCCCTTTCGATTTCATCCTACTTTTCCAGTGGCAGTCAGAATTTCCCGTCCCATGACCCTTTCCATACCCCAAAGTGCTAATTTATTAACAAAAATGTTCTCGTCTTGATATAGCTGAAACTTTGCTCATTAGACGTTGATACTAGTATTCAATCAATCAATCTAAAAAAAGAAAAACTGCAAAGGGTAGCGTAGCAATGGACACGTTCAACACGCTAAAGAATAGCCAAATAACATAAAAAATGGCTATACCTTTGCAAGATTGTTGCATTAATAATTCTGATTGGCTGACATTTGCCGCAAAATCCACCATTTTTCATAAGTGTGAAACTTAACAATGTACTTATTAAAAATCATAAAAAAACTCCGTTTGTGTGAATTTTTGGCTTAGATATCCTATAGTTGCATTTCACGTAACAAGCAAAAACAAGCACTTTATTCTAAATACTTCTTTTTTAGCTCACCTGGCTATTCCAGGGTGAGCTTTTGCCATCACTTTGCGTCCGTCCGTCCGTCGTCCATCCGTCCGGCGTAAACTTTTCATTCAAAGATCTTCTCAGAAACCACTGGGCCAATTGGAACCAAACTTGGTCACAATAGTCCTTGGGTGTTCCCCTTTTGAAATTGTGTCCGGCAGGTCCGTACCTCATCCAAGATGGCCGACAGCGGGGAACATAGTTTTAACATTGGACCAAAGATCTTCTTCTCAGAAACTACCAGTCCAATTATAACCTAACTTAGTGACAATGGTCTTTAGATGGTCCCATCCAAAAAAGGTATCCGGCAGGTCCGTATCTCATCCAAGATGGCCGCCAGCGGGGAACATAATTTAAAAATTGGACCCTATGGAAAATACATTCAAAGATCTTCTCAGAACAACAAGTCCTATTATAACCAAATTTAGTCACAATGGTCCTTACATGGTCCCTTCCAAAAAAGGTATCCGGCAGGTTGGTACCTCACCCAAGATGGCCGCCAGCGGGGAAAATAGTTTTAACATTGGACCATTTGGAAAATACATTCAAAAATCTTCTTATCAGTAACTAGTCCAATTAAAACCAAACTTAGCCACAATGGTTCTTAGATGCTCCCTTAAAAAAGTATCCTGTAGGTCCATACCTTATCCAAGATGGCCGCCAGCGAGGAACATAGTTTTAACATTGGACCCTATGGAAAATACATTCAAAGATCTCAGAAACTACCAGTCCAATTATAACCAAACTTAGTGACAATGGTCTTTAGATGGTCCTATCCAAAGAAGGGGTACCTAATCCAAGATGGCCGCCAGCGGGGTACATAGTTTTAACATTGGACCCTATGGGAAAGACATTCAAAGATCTTCTTCTCAGAAACCACCAGTCCAATTATAACCAAACTTAGTCACAATGGTCCTTAGATGGTCCCTTCCAAAGAGGTATCTGGCAGGTCCGTACCTCATCCAAGATGGCCGCCAGACATTCAAAGATCTTCTTCTCAGAAACTACTAGTCCAATTAGAACCAAACTAAGCCACAATGGTCCTTAGGTGGTCCCATCCATAAAATGAATCTGGCAGGTCAGACCTCATCCAAGATGGCCACCATCTGGAACATAGTTTTTACATTGGCCCTATTGATTTTAAGGGGAACCTCAGCTCAAATTTTTGAATTCTTATTTGAATTGTGGTCTGAATTTTATAATATCAGCAATATGTATTACCTTGATTTTAAGGGGAACCCCTGCCCAATTTTTTTTTGAATGGTGTTCTGTTATGGGTTGTAATGGATGGTGGATCTTTCGGTTGCCATGGAAACCAAATAAGAATACTGTAATTTTAGAAAAAAAGTATTCTGCTAAATTTTATGTTTTGTTTTTCCTATAGGAAATGCCTTTTATCTATGTCAGCCATGGTCCAGGTGAGGGATACAGGCTCTTCAGAGCCTCTTGTTTCATAAATACGAAGAATTGATATATTATTGAAGTTTGTTGAATTGGAAGCGAAAGAAAAATCATTTTGGCGTACCGATAAAAATTCTCGTTTTCCTTAATGCATTATTTGGAATCGTAATCATTTTTTTCTGAATTGTTGATTCAGAAATGTTAAATGAATATGAAAAGTAAATAAAATTATCAGTTTCAAACAAAAAATTACATTTGGTAGACTGATATAGAATTAGAAAAAAATTTAAAAAATACGCAATAAATAAACAAATCATAAATTCATCCATCGATCAATAAATAAGTAATTAAACTAAGAGCATGCATAGAAAATGTCACAAAACGAATAATTCCTGCATTGAACCAACTAATATGATTATTTAGATAGTGTCGAAAATCGTTGAAAGGCAAGCGACCTTCAGGTCGCGCCGTTCAACCATTTTCGACACTACCTAAATAATCATATTTGTTGGTTTAATGCATGATAACATTGTTTTAACTAAGAAAACGATAATTACAAAATGACCTACATTTAACTACACGATTATACACATAAACGCTATGTCGACTGACAATACACAGCCGAATGATGTATTGATTTTTCATGTTGTATAAAGTTTACATGGCGTTTTCGTAATACATGGAGCGAAAACCTTTGAAAATGAATGCAAATGAAATATTTCATATAATTTACATATTATTCCAAGTATAGATGTATTTCACATTTTAATTTTTTAATGTAAATATCAGGCTGAAAATTAGTTTTTCATTACGTGGAAGTAAACTATGTTAAACTTTAATTACGATATGTTTATTTATCCATGCTTACTGCATGTTTGTGAATTTTGTCCTTATGAACAATTCTTATATATGTACGCTTTTAAATGACTTTGGTCTACATGATTGTCTTGTGTAGGGCGGACATGGTTATATAGCAGGTGGTTAATCAGCCAATAGAATCCAAGTTTACATCCGCATAACCGCACAATAGTTTTTGTCTAGCCCGTGACGAAAGGCGCGGAAAGCGAGACATATGCGTGCAAAGTATGACGGCGGCGGCGGCGTAAACTTTCATGTTAAGTTTTTGTGATTAGGTCACTTTCTCAGTAACTATAAGTGGTAGGTCAATGATATTTGGTATATAGGTTGGTCTTGAAAAGTACATGACAGTCTGCTATATGGCTTTTGTCTGTGACCTTAATTTCACGGTCCAATGCACATGTTAAGTTTATGTACTTTGGTCATTTTCTCAGTAACTATAAGTGGTAGGTCAATGATATTTGGTATATATGTTGGTCTTGGGTAGTATATGACAGTCTGCTATATGGCTTTTGTCGGTGACCTAAATTTCACGGTCCAGTGATCATGTTAAGTTTACTAGTATGTATTAATGTAAGGTCAATAATATTTGGTATGTGGGTTTGTCTTAGAGTGGAAGATGACAGCCTGCTATTTGATTTTTGCCCTTGACCTCATTTTCACGGTCTAGTTAACTTGTTTGGTTTTTCAGTATCTAGCTGTGGTAGGTCATTGATATTTAGCATTTTGTTTTG
>MJUU01063650.1:0-27282 GCA_002080025.1 Modiolus philippinarum | reverse complement strand
TGCCATCCGTTAAACGACCGAAAAACTAACGGAATACAATCACACACTTAAACAACCACATCACACTCATCGAGTCAAAAGTAATAAAATTTGGCATAATAAAATACTGACATGTGGGAACAATAAACAGGTAGTCAGAATAACAATACATATCAAAATTTGAAAGTACGATAGTGAGTCCATACGAGAAAAAATGTCAAGCTCAAGTACACCATATTTACGTATGTAATACAGGATGGTATAAACAATATGATCATCTCTTTTAAAACTCTGAAAGAAAGGTTTTTCATAAGGAGACTTTTTCAGGAACAATATGCAATTAGGGCCCCGCAGAAGAGGTGAACATCCAAATATGGGACTTTTTAATCGTGTTCACTCCGATAACATTTCAATAGTATTTTGGAGAATTCAAAAAGATCGGTGGACAAAATCAAGTCGATATATCCGTTGCTTAAGAGCTATTCCAGTTGGCCAGTTAGATCACTACTCAAATCACTCAAATTGCTAAATTGGTAACATTGTAGCTTCTAATAGACCGCTTAAGTCATAGACGAATGGCATGACAAAAAATGCGAATATGATGTTTGAAGTCTCGCGAGTGCATTATGGAGCTGTAATAGTTATATAGGAGAAGAATTAGAGTACAAGTTAAAGTTGTGTAAGTTCATTGAGTTAATATCATTAATGCTTTAATTTAAAAAATATACTTTAAATTTTATGTTTGTTGAGGGTCCCGCCCCCCACAAGTAAAAAAAAAATGTTTGAAGCGTTGCTAAATATCTAGCATTGAATTCCACTCAAACCGATGCTAGGGGCCGTCTTGAATTGACTATGAGGTATGAGTAAAAGCTCATTGTTGAATGCCTCGTGGTGACGTTAAGATGATGAACAGCAATAAAAGCGTTGTTCCATTGTTTGTTTTTACCATGTACTTGTAGAGACTTTGTCTCATTTGTATTTTCATGTTGGATATGAATTGAAGTGATTTTGAACTTTCTATTTTGGAATTCCCCTTTCATCATTTTTGCTTCGGCATTCGTTTGCCGATGTATTGTATTTCAAAAATTGTCTAAAAGAATACATCGGCAAACGAATACCGAAGCAAGAACGAGGAAAGGGGAAATTCTTAAATCATAAATCCAAAATCACGGCAAATGATAGCAACACGAATTGAGACAGTATGACAAAGACAAAACAAATAAACAAAAAAGAACAAGAACGTCACAAAACTAAAGCACTAGCAGTGTGAACCCCCTATAAAAACTGGGGTATCATCAGGTGCTCCGGAAGGGTAAGCATGATCTGCTCCACGCGTGGCACCCGTCACACTGTCAGTGAAATGTCCGGTTTTGTCAAGAAGCCAGGTCAAATCTAAGCAAACTCTCTGAAAAACATCATTAAAGCATCAATATGATTCTTATAATCTTGATAGTTTTACTTTTGAATGATTTATTTAATAGTTACAGTATTTTTGGTATTGTAATTTTTAATCTAAATATATGTTTTTTTTTATATACATAATATATTATATACATTACATTTAAAGCACTGCAAGGGGTTTGACAATTATAGAATCTTTTCCCATGTTGATGTCAACAAAGGAACATAATCTCTTGATGAACTCGTGCTTCAAGATGTATTTGCGTACAATTTATCTTATAAAGTAATTAACATAATTAATAGATTTTAGTCAGCATAGAGGTAGATTCAAATCCATACATCCAACCCTTACATACATTTGTTTGATTTCAATATCACGACATGTTTCCACTTCAACTGATATAATTGTTACTTTGCATATATTGTCATTATTATGAAGAAAGAAACATTTGAAAAGTCACAATTATCATTATGATATTAGAGACAGTCTTTTTAATACTTTTGCTTCAAATCCGAACATTGAACTGTACCCTTGAGATAAATATTCTTCTTCAAGTTAAAGTTTACATCAGCCAGTATTACATATGATTCTGAAAAGAATGATGATGAAGCCTGTCGAAACTAACAAAATTGATAAAGATAAAAAAAAACCCATAATGTTAACACAATTCAGGACGCCGTCAAAGAATTCGACAAAGGAAAAATGCGTAAATTAATCACTAAGGTGCAAATGTTTTAAAAGCTGTTGATTACACACACAGTCACTTTCGTTTTGAAAGGGCTTAAGGAATAGGAAATATGAATTGTTTAAAATATTAAATTTCTGCATCAAATAATAAACACCTCTCCAGACACTATTTCAAAATATGCAATATCTGAATTTACGAAAATTTTGTTAAAAACTAAGGAGTATCTCCCTCTTGCATAGCTCTGTCATTGGCTGATTTTGGCTTTCCTATTTAGGCCCTATCGGTAATTTGTTCTCTATCAGCTTTTACACACATTTTGGTTCATGGTTTTCCAAATATTTCGACTTTATCTGCACTGATGAGACATAAGTTGTCGAAATGCGCATATGCAGAACCTAAATTCACAGTAACCTCGGTATTTTGTTATACAATACTGTATAGGGCCTGTAAGTCTCGTACAATTTTGGAACTTCCGGGATCAAAAATTGTACCCGGAAGTTACATTTTAAACAAAGATATTTGACGTTTTAAACAAAATTTTGAACGTCACAATCGTCTGACGTCATGTTTTGGCGGGAAACGTTTTCGAATTGCATGTTTATCGTGGATTCTTGCGAGTCACATGACGAGACTTACAGACCCTATAGCTGTACTAAGCTGATTTTGGCTTATCTTTTAGATCCCATTTGTACGTTGTTCCTATCATCTTGTACACATATTTTAATTCATGAAATGTTTTCATTTGATCTTCATTGGAGAGACATAAGTTGTCGAAATGGCCATATACAGAAATCAAATTCGCAGTAACTTTGGCATTTGTTATTTGTTTTTAACAAATGAATTACAATGCAGTGATAGTGATTCAAAAGAAGTATGGCCGTTAAGGCGTGATGTTTTTTCCAATGTTGGGTCATTTTCGGAATATGCTCAAATGATGTCGAAAATCGTTTTAGGTGGTCTCTAGTATGTGTACTTATCAGAAGTAAAATTAATATATGCAACACTTGTATGTTTTCTGCCTTATGGGCAGTCGAACGTCGAATAATGTAAATAGCATTTTGTGTCAATTTTAACTATTTTACAGTGTTTGAGAAGATGTTATTACTCAAAGAACACCGAGAACCAAAACGAATTTTTTGCTGCGAACGTATAAACACTAGCTGATCCTAGTTCTTCCAAATAGCAATGAGATTATTTTGGTTCTGGATGTCCTATACAACAAATTTTAACAAAAACTTACAAGAATTATCAAAATCTGTCAAAATTGCATACAAGTGGCAAGTTAAGTGGCTGAATCTTTTATCTAAATGTTCGAAAATGCATTTGAATTGTTTTTGTTCTATTAGTGTACATAACAGATGATCTCTTAAAGCAGTTTTTGAGAAGATTTAATGCATTATCAAAATTAGTATGATGAAGGAAATGAATTCACGGGTAAATGGCCATACCTCTTTGATGCCAATAAGCATCGAACATGTGCATATCTCAATCATTTGTTTCATGTTTCGTCGGTGTTATACTCCACTGGTTATTTTTGATTATTGATGTCCGACAAATCGAATCGAAATGAGCAATTGTATATGACAAAAACACCATGGTCTTACCAAGTCCGGCTGTCCCGAGTTCCTATCGTTGTTTACGTTTGTCTTTTGTCTTATTTGTGTTTTTCCTGTGTAGTTTCCTAGCAGATTGTGGGATGTAATTATGATTTTCAGTCATTGTAGGTGTTTCCTGTTGTCCCTTTTATTTCATTTACAATTGGGATCTTATTGCTTAAATGGTTCCGGGTCTGATCATGAGCACTCTTCTATCTTTCAAATACTAGGGTTTAGCCTGTTATGGATGTTCTTTAAAATCATTTTTGGTTTGCTTGTTTTTACTTTTGTGTTTTTTGCGATTTCGCATAGCACATTCTAAGCATTATTTGAATGAGACATGTATCAGTGAGCTTCGTAGTTTTTTGTCAACCTTTAGCGAGTTACATTTTCCTTAACTATTTAGCATTGCATTTCATATTTATAAATTAACAATTGAAATATATTTCAATTTATACTTTCGCATACCAACTCGAAGAACTTTATTCCATAATGATAGATATAACTGCATATTTATTCTCATTCAAGCAATATATTCAGCAATTAAAGTAATTCAAACATAAACATTAATTATAAAATCGGCACCAAATGTTTTTAGTTTAAATGTGGTTGCTGTTTTTATCAAGTTCAATTCATAATTCGACAAAGTGCAAAATAAATGTTCAGAGTGCTCAAAGTACATGTATAATACATGTATATCTTTCATTGTCAGTCAAATGCATAGAAATGATTATCAAGGAGGTAATATTTATATAAAAAAATTCAGTTCATGCTTTTTCATAGGGATAGTAGGCTTATCTAACAGACGAAACTGGTAATATGTTTCGAAATTTTGATGAGTTGTATTAGAGAATTACTTTTTGATAGCAAGTAGTTTAGCATGTTGTGAATCAATTAATTTTTTTCCATAGATTCTTTTTATTTTTACAGGAAAGTTTCCTTATTATATAAGCATTGAAATAAAAAATAAAAAGGGGGGTCACCGTACTTGTTTTTAAAATAACTAATATCAAAATAATCAAATATTTCTAATGAATATATAGGGAAAACAGGTATATTGTTGATTTCTTTAAAACTATTCCATAGATTTCTTGTAGTTTTTACTTTACACATGTGTTAGACCTTTAAACATACTTTCAAAAACTATAAAGAGAAATGGGGGTCACCGACTTTGTTTTCCTTATAATTTGTAAAATGTGAATTTTCATAGTAATCATACCTCGTCTAATTAGATAAAGACATGTGAAATCAAGTCCATGTAGGTCCTTTGCATTTTGTATTATGGATATAATATTCATTGATTCATTACAAATAAAAATATTTGCATATTTAAAAAGCAGATAAGGACATATACCACAATTAATTTCACTATATGTCTTTGTTACAACTTTTCCCAATATTTTCTTGCACGCATATTTTAGGCCTAAATTTTCCGTATACACAGTTAATAATATCCGGTCCAGGTAAAACCTGAAAAGCATGACATATGTTGACCGGCATTTTACTCTGGCATTTGAAATTCAATCAAAGAGGGGTCAAGATTTGGAGCTTATATGTAAATTCATGGCTAATTACACCCCTTTGCAGAGGCATGCTGCTGCCAAATTAGATAAGATTCTTCCGCAAAAAAAATATTTTTGTAAACTTCCAAGTATATACTTTAATTTTACCACAAAGTAAAACTCCATTACCAAAGAAACTCTACCATTATTATTTTTTCAAAAATACTCCTGTTTAATTAGGAACTACATTAGACTACCCTGAAACCGGATGTAGAATTTGTGGTCTATGTCCATAATACCATAACAGCATAAATAACATATTCAAAATGGCGGAAGACTACCGATCTACCTTAATACAAAAAATGTATGAATGTTTTGTTCAGTGTTTTATCTTTGAATTACTTTGAAGATTATTATTAATGAATTATATTTTAGTTAAGAAATCGTTAGTCTAAAAGCCATTTTTATAAAAAAAAGTGCTAAAAAATGGTCCATTCTCCTTACAAATTCAATTAGTAATCACTTTGAAACATGTGGTGAAGTGATTGCTTTTTTAAGCTTGTATGAGTGATCTAAATGAGGAAAAATATTTCCACTGCAAAAAATCTTTTAAACGAAATATTTTATAAAATGACAAAAAGTGTATTATGTGGAAGCCGTCTTGATTTTTCGACTTTGTACAAGTTGATGTTTCAACTTTTTTGCCAAGTGTATTGTTTTTAGGCCAAGTAGTTTCAGAAAAGACGAAAAGTGAAATGTTGACAATGCACAACAGATGTAAGGTCATGTAAAACATCACCTTTGTATAAGGTCGTGTTAAAATCACTCACAAATCTTCGAATTAGATGTATTTACAAGTCTTTGTTATCATTTACAAAGTTTATTCTGTTATTGGAAAGAAGAACTGCCTTTAGACAGAAAATACTGCAGTTATTTTTACAAAGAAATTGCAATTGTTGACATTTTTTGCGCATAGTCCGTATAATACATTGTTGGAACATCGATGTATCGAAATACTGGACTTTTGAATCGTGTTCACTGCGATAACAGATCTATTTTTATATGTAAAGAATCAAATACATCAATACCTCGAGAGGGAATCACTAATTAATGAACACTGTTGAGCTAAGGGTGATTTACGTTTGATTTTGGTTATGGTTAATTTTTTTTCGTCAATTAAAAAAGTAAGTGAGAACCGAGTGAGAAAATTCAGTTAAAGAATTGTCATATAAGAGAAATTTAAAATGTACTTCAATTTCATAAATAGTTTGTTTTTTTATGTGGTATATATTTATTTCGTTAGAGGTCCAGTTAGGAGATCCGGGGAGATCGTTTCCGCCTTCAATTACACGAGAGTTCCTATCTCGAAAGTCCTGTATTGAAGTTAATTTGAGATCTGCAGACTTCAATTTGATGTCTTCTTGAAAATCTCATTTAAAAGATGAAAAAGTATATATTACCAATCCTAAGGCAACTAAAGCTAAGGATTGAGCTTTGCACAATGGATATGTTTACTCTTTTGACCAGTTTTTAATTTAAGATGCCGGTTCTTTCAATTTTTCAAATGGTTGGTTTTCTGGCCAGCAACGAAGCACTGAACGAATAAAGATGATGTTACCATCGGGAACTAAAAAAGTCGATTAGCCAGGGCATCATTCTTGTGGTTGTAAAACAACAAAAACCCGAAATTGTGGAAATAAATTGGAGGTTTGAGTTGAGTTGACCATTCAGACAAGTTCTGTTTCTTCAGTGCAGTTAAAATTCAAATATTCGGAAGATCAAAAAATGAATTATTAGCAAATAATCGAATGGGACTGACACGAGGGATTTTTCAATGATAATTTTTTCTAAAATTTTTCTATTTTCAAAAAATTATAAATATCTAAGTGAAGTGAAAATAATTCACCTTATCTACGTTTACACAACACAAAAATCGAAGCTATTAAAGTAAAACTTTTAATGGAAAAGGAACCGGTTTTTAAATTAAGTGAGAACCGAATCGTCAGCCAAAAGAACGAACAATCCATGGACAAAGGCAAAATCGGAAACACTAAGAAACAAGGACACCACTTGAGTACGGGACAAAAAAGAAAAATGAAGACAAACATACAGATGTACAACACGGACCCAAAAAAAACATGAGTGAGATCAGGTGTACCGGCAGAGTAAGCATCTCCTACTTCTTATAAGACACCCGCCGTGTTGAACATGTCAACTCCGGTAGTAAAGTCAAATCCGATAGAGGAAAAACAAACTTTAGTTGTCGAGGGAAAGATCTGTTGTCATCTGGGAAACAGATATCCCGTAACGATCCACAAGTTTTTGGTAACGTACCCTTGCTTAAGTAGTCTATTTGTAAGGAACTGGACTCTATCAAGGAAGTCACTATAACGACCACAAGCCCTTGAGTAGCGAATGAGTTGTGAGATGTAAAGTCCATGTACTGGTGCTTTTTTAATATTGTCACAAAGAAAAGGAAGTTGACAATTGGAAAAGTGAAGTCTTCGCGTTTGTCACACAACCTAGTTTGTAATGTACCTCTGTTGTCAATTTCAAGATGAAGGTCAAGGAACGAGGCCGATGTGGAAGTATCTGTAGTATCCTTTTAAAGACTTTTGTTTGTCATAAACGGAAGAATCGTGATAATTATAGAGTCGAATATAAAGTGTCTATCTTTGTTTCCAGTGATTACCTATATTTCATGGTTTACGGATGTGAAATTTTAACAATCGAGATTTGAGAAATTATCGTACCAAACGGGAAATTTATTTGAAGTAAAGTGAACGCCGTTATCTCCATTCTCTAAAAATGCGACCATTAATATTAGTTTGTTTTATTTGCAGACAAAGGACTCGTTAGAGTCATAACAATACAGAATACAATACATGTATAATAATATTAGTGAAATATTAGAAAATAAAGCGTTAATTAAATTTAATCATAAAAGTGAAAAAAAGCAAGAAATAAACAAAAAAACAAAAAGAAAAAAAAAAAACAAAACAAAAGCAAAACAAAACAAAACAAACGTAAAAAAAGAAGAAAAAAAAACCAAAACAATTCAAATTAAAAAAAAAAAATAAACCACATTTTGTAGAACACAGATTCAATTACTTGTTTCATCAACATCCGGTCGGCACCGCTATTAGAACTTGACACGTTACATTTACATCATTGTCCAATCAGCTACTGAAATTCCATAACCAGAATAGTTGATTATGAAATTTCCCACATCGAGTTAAATAAATTTTGCAAATGTTTGATAGCGAGGCTTGCCGAGCTTTTAAACATTTGAAAATTTATTTAACGAGATGTGACAAATTTCATAATTAAAGTGTTTAAGTTGTGGAAACTGTTTCTCTAATGACTAGACGAAAAACACCGAGGATTGTATTCCGAATAAATTTGGCGGGAAATGTCACGAAACTTGTTCTCCTCTCTAGAGAGGAGAACAAATGTTTCCATACCGTTCAGGAAATGTGAAAACTGGATAGAAATTAGAGAAAGTGTATTCCACCACATTTCATTAAACATTTTCTTAATGACAGTTGCAGATATTATGTGTGTATATTGATCTTTCCACATTTTTATAATGGAAAAATTATTTTTCCTTCGGCAGATCGACTGGAATCCATATTTTCTCAACAAAAATGTATATTTTTGCAGAATTTTGGAAAAAATTCTAATAACATCGCAAAAATTTGAATGGAATCATATTTTTTCTAAAATCACATTGGTACCCCTTTTTCGAAGGCTATATTCTTGATTTTACACTAAAAAGTTTTAAGCATAGGTCATATTATCCATTTCCTACATACTCAGGTGTGTTACCATATTGACCATTTAATTGTTATTGAGAAGAAAAAAAAACACATTTTTCTGTATCACGGAGACGAATAATTTCCTTTGTTATACTTATTCTCTTTTTTTCTTTGTAGAAATAGCTCCAGCTCCATGCTTACCATAATTGTCGTACGTAAAGGCGTTGATTATGTATGACATATATAATGAAGATGGAGGCGGGGCTAAGTCTAAAAGAAAGAAAAAAATCTATGTGGTCAAAACATATATAAATACAGTAACGTTTGTCAGAACTATAATAGCATTTCAAAGTGAAGGTAATACTTTGACACTGTGATCATGAATGCAACGAATGTTACCAGTACAGAGGGCAATAACACGAAGCCAATATACATTGCAGGGTTGTGTATGTCTGCCGTAGTAACTGGCTTTCATTGCTGTGCCATTTATGCATCTGTTAAATCAAAGGAATTGAAGAAGGTGAAATTTTTGCGGTTGGCTTTATTTTTAAGCCTGAGCGACATTGCCATTGGAGTAGAATTCATGTATGGAATTCTTTTAGATTTCTTCAGTAAGGGCCAAGAAGCCATCAGCTTTCAATGCATGTTGGTCAGAGATATAGTTTGTGGTACAATTCTTTCATCACTGTTGCATACATTGCTGATTTGTTTCGAACGTCTTAATGCAACATTTTCCACGAAACAGAGAATGTTGAACATTTTAACTGGGAATGTTTCAGTTGGACTTTGCTTTGCCATACCCCATGTTTATGCTTTATCGAGGTTTGGGCTGAATATTTGGATATATGGAATTATTTCCTGTGAAGAACATTACACAACCAAAATAAATTTTCTTCTTTCCCATGATCTTCCAGTTGTATTACTCATCGCTGCTATAGCAAGTGTTTATGGAGTGGTTGCTAGACGTATGGTAAAACAACATAGAACGATTGGGGTCCATGGAACAACCTTAACAGAAACTCAGTTAGAACAACAAAGGACCAGAGCGTTACGAATGCGAAAGAATATGGCTACCCTTGGAATGATTACAATCATTGCTGCCATTTCAGCTTTTCCAAGATCTGTAATAAAACTTTATATTAATGTTACAGGCGATATAAACAATGCTGAGCTGTATGCTCAACTTTCTGTTGTACTCATGTTGCTGCCACCACTCCTTGATCCAATTATATATTTGTTTAGGATCAAGAAATACCGGGAACAACTTATCTGTAAATGTTGCAGGTCTAACGCAATCGAGGATTCAAATGAATAGATGAAATGCAGACTGTTCAGACAAAGTTATTGGATGGAAATCTCTGTAGTAAGAAGCATGGTTCGCATGACATTTGTTGTGTACAAAAGTACATTTGTGATTAGTTCTTATTGTGTACAAAACGTTTATAAGTGGAAAACAATATTGTCTTATTAACTTTACAATTCAAGACCGAACAATGAATTTACAATAAGAAGAACAAATCTGAAGCCAGATTGAAGCTTCTTAGATATCAGTTCCCATTACTTATATTCTGTATAATGGTAAGCTCAAAATTACTTACTTGATCTTTTATAATACAAAATATACCGAAGTTGCATAAAAACAGTAAATTTCGTTATCTTTTTATAATTTATGTTTTATTTGATATTTTATTCTTTTTATTGTTCATAAGCGTTCAGGACCCATGCATGTTAAAATGCTTTAAATATTGGAAAAAATACTGCCACATTTCTCAACAGGTTACGAGCAGATTGCCAGTAAGGAATTAGTAAGGAAGTAAGAAAGTTACCCTGATTTTAAAATGTATTTCGTAAATGAAAACTAGGATCAACAAGTGTAAAAGTAAGCATCAAGTATCATTAAAATTAATTTTGGTTTGAACATGTTGAACATTTTACCCGGATAAATTTATTTTCTAAAACTATCACGGAAAATTGCATTAGCACAAAATTGGTAACTGCATTTTGATAAATATTGAAAAAGAAAGAAGACATCACTTCCAACAAGTTTAACTTAAAACAAAGACCCCCCCCCCTAATGCAAGTTTTGCAAACTTTACACATCAAAAACTCTAAGATGACTGGTGTTATAGGGTCTGTAAGGTTTCAAGATAAACTTGAAATTTAAAAACCTTTCCCGCCAAAAGATGACGCTTTGGGATTATGACGTTTAATTAATTGTTTAGAACGTCACACATTATTGTGCAAAATGCAACTTCCTGGTACAAAAATTGGACCCGGAAGTTTCAAAATTCGACGAGACTTACAGATCCTATTTCCATGAAAAATCAGCTTTTACACCACCATTTGCTGGATACCATTATTGATATGCAAAGGTCTCCGCAGGTTCCATCGATCTTCTGGCAAAAGATAAAAGGAGTCCACATTTTGGCCTTAAAGTTTGCTTAATTTTTTGGTAATAAATTCTGATCTTAAATCTTTGAGCTGTTAGACAATTTTCAATTTTGTGGCTTAAAGCAAATATCTTTGAACTGAAAGTGCATGTGTGGGAAATCTGAAATCTCAACAACATATGCTGTTATATAGTTTTATGTTCTGTGATTTTTATATATGTTCATTGTAAATATCATTTTCCTACATTGAATGTATTATACATGTATATTGCACTCTTGTACACCTGTACGTATCTGATGTTGTTAATAAAATATGAAAATCTTGTAATGCATAAATTAATTCTGTGCTGGAAGTTGGTATAAAGATACATAGCAAAATATCGAAGTTACTGTTAATTTATTTTCTGCATATGCGCATTCGACAACTTATGTCTCATCAGTGCAGATCAAACCAAAACACTTGGAAGAACACTAACCGAAAAACGTGTAAAAGATGATAGAGAACAAACGACCAAAAGCATCTAAATAGGAAAGCCAAAATCTAACTAAGGACAGAGCTATGCCTGAGGGAGATACTGCTAAGTTTTAAACAAAATTTTGTAAAATTTAGATATTGCAAGTTTCAATAGAGTCGGTTTTTGGGTCAGCACCATTATGCTATATTACCATTTCTTCCTTTTCGTTTCGGTAATGGCTGTTTTTGTTGTTCTGTGTTTTTGCCTATGTTCCAAAAAACAGAGGATTCTGATTTTGTATTATGGAAACCAGGGATTATCCACTTGAATTAAAATTATTTTTTTTTTCTGAAATCACGTGTCGAATTTGTTTCCATTGATTTATTCACCTTTTTACCTTTCTGGGGCCATTTAGGGCTTGGTATATGGTGTGAGGTTCCTCACTGTGTTGAAGACCATACGGTGACTCTTAGATGTTTTGTTATGGGTCGTTCTAACCTGGAGATGGGATGTTGTTTCATTGACATTCATCCCATTTCATTTCTTTTTCATATGATCAGTAATTTTTCTGAACACTTGGATATTTATCAATTATGGACTTTTTACGAAGTCAATATGTTATATATGGACCTGTTAGGTTTATATTGACCGAGGACGAGGTCAATATATTCCTAACAGGTCCATATTTAACATATTGACAGAGTAAAAAGTCCATCATTTTTATATTACATATGTAGTTTTAAGGTATCTCATTAAATAAATGTCCACCGTTCTATTAAATTTGCAAAGTAAAGAAAATTAACAAGTAAGCCTTTTTATTAGCGTGTTTTTGTGAAGTGTGCAATAAAAAACATGTGACAACTGTTAGATATATTTTTCATTGATTTCAGTGGCTGCTCTGTAAAAACATTTTAATATCTCCTTTTATCATTCTACCCGGCGGAAACTCCTTTTAATGAGTTAAGCGTTTTCCATTTTTCTTAAATATTTTTTCATTAGACTTTTCTTAGTGAAAAACTATAGTGTGAAAGTCAAACCAAACATTTAGCGTCAATAAAACTAAAAAAAGATACATAGCGTCAATATACTTAAAAATAGAAACATAGCGTCAATATACCTAAAATTAGAAACAACGCTGGAATATACTGAATATTCTTAAAATCACGTGAGCATATCAGCCAATGAGATTAATACGAACTTATACCATATGCAATATAACGATACATTGACTTAAAACCTAGCAAGAATACACAGCGTGCTATTTGGATCTTGACAACACCATTTCTTTCCTATGGATGAATGTCATTGATTGTATTTTTCTAATTTGCAAGAATATTTAAAAATAGAGAAAAAGGTCGATACACTGTATTTTTCGAAAAGATTGTCTGACCGGCCCTAAATATGCTATAATTTCCGAAATGGACATAAAGCTCAATAAAATTGATTGAAGTTGGAGTTGACATATGTATTATGGTCTCATGTTCATTTACCCCATATGCTTTCATAAAATATTGACAATTTATTTGTCTATCTTTTCGTCCAAATTTGGGTTTGTGACTGCATTTATTGATTCATTTTTGGACATTTAGTTATTTGTCTGGCATTTTGGCTTAGTAAGATGTAAAGAGAGATATGGTGTTAGTGTCAGCAAAAAAATCATCTAATAAACAATTTAAGGAAATGGAATATGGAGTAAGACAAAATCTCTATAAATGGTAAAAGAAAGTATTTGAACAACGCTTTTATTGTTCTTCATTTTGAAGTCATCACGAAGCATTTTACAACGACCTCTACTCATACCTTATGGTAAGTTTTATTTGTCTGTGTATGCCATCTTTCTGTATAGCTTACTTTTCCCCATTTTGTGTATATATAGCAGTAAAGTTTTACTATCTTGACTATAGGGTCTGTAAGTCTCGTTCAATTTTGGGACTTCCTGGTACATTATTTTTACCCGAAAGTTACATTTTTAACAGAAAAATATGACGTTTCAAGCAAATAATGTGGACGTCATAATCCGAAAATGTCATAGTTTGGTGGGAAAACGTTTTTAAATTTGAATTTTATCGTGATTTCTCGGTGTCACATGACGAGACTTACAGACCCTATTGACTATTGGCTGTTGCACTGTCTGTTTTCTGCCTCTGTTTTGTCGGACACAAAGAATGAGAATATGACCCATAAACCCGTTACAAGCAAATAAAGATTAAATTCAGTTAATTATAACTGTTTATCGCATAACTCTGTCCTTATTTAATTTTGGCTTTACTACTTAGGTTCTTTTGGTAATTTATTCTCCATCAGAATTTTTACATATTTCCGTATATGGATTTCCAAACGTTTTAATTTGACCCGATGAGACATAAGTTGTCGAAATGCGCATATGCAGAAATTAAATTAACAGTAACTTCAATATTTTGTTATTTATTAGTGTCTCTTCGACAATAATTTTGTGTTTGTGTTTTTCCGCCCGTCAAAAAAAGACTATTTCAGCCAACAAGTCAATAGAGTTCCGAAAACAGGAAGGTAGAAAATCAAGTTTGTGCTACTAAACCCTGTAAAAAGATTGTTATGCTACACCTATATAAAATATTCTTGCCAAGAATTTGTAATATTCACATTGCACACCTTTTTTTAAAATCCACCACAAACAAGGAACCCTTCTCATAAAATAACAATAAAACAAAAACAAAAACAAAACAAAATGCATAGAAAATTAACATTTTTGAATACGGTGAAAACAGAAGATGTCTAACTGGACTGTCTTTGTGGCGGTCTTCCATTGGCGATTGAATATGACCTTGTCTATCTGCCTATCCTGTCATCTTCTTGATTCTTTTGAATTACTTGTGCATCCAAATAATTCATATCTAACATAACTTGCGTGGAATGGCCTGGGTAGCTATTATTTAGGTAATCATTCCTATTTTTAGAGAGAATTATCACGAGATAAAGACAGCCCAACAGGTACCGATATTGACTGATACAAGAAAAATGTCGGAGCCGGTAGCGAGGGTATTATCCTTGTGTCGGCCAATATCCCTAAGCCAAGGACAGTCTATATTGTGATAATTAAGTAATTATTGTGTTTATTTTATTGAAAAAACATTTGCGTTTTAATTTGTTAATAATAGCAGTTGCTTAAAACCAGCGAACAGTAAAGTATGGTCAATACACACACATATAAAAAGGAAATAAAGTAAAAACAATTTAAATATGCAAAACCTATCGGTCAATATCAAATTAATTTGACCAGTCAATTTCATGATATTACTTGATAGCATAAAAACCATCATTAATGAGTACCATCTGACCACTTCTACATCGATAAGGAAACTTTATTTAAATCTGATAAATCATATATAAAATAATCTACTCCAACTTATTTTATACCCGCCACTAGGTGACGAGGTGTTATATGATACCCCCAGTCGTGTGTCTGTCCTTTCTATGTCCCGGAGGTTTCCGAAAGATAATTTGTAAATGAAAAAGCATAATATCAAAGCTCGAAACAAGGGCAATTTGGAGTCTAGATACCAAAAGTGGTTCTGAAGTTACGACTCTTGAAGTTTTGAAATTTTTCGAATTTGGGGTTGCATTATAAACTATTATTAAATTATAAACGAAATAACGGTAAGCCCTTCTTAAGCCGCTCTTACACTACACCGTTTAACACAAACGTATGAGGAACGGATGAAAATCATTTTTGTACGGTTTTAGATATTTTTGTTCGTTCACGAATTACAGTGAAATGCACAAAAAAAAAAAATAAAATAAACGGAGGTATACAGTAAGTAGACTGTACATGCACAGTCCTGGGACCGAGTAAACCGAACTCGCACCGAACTGAGACCGGAACCCTATCGGACGAGCACCGAATAAAAACGTATTTATAACGGTAACATACTGGACGATTATCGAATAAAACGGATTGTTAACGAAAACGTACCGTACGAGCACCGAGAAAAGAAAAAGGACTTGAATAGGCTCAATATTAAATTGTCGATTTTAAGACTATACCCGTGTCTTTTGACCAGGTACAACTTATCTTACACAGATACTCATTACGGCGTGCATACCAAATTGAATTCATTTTCCCAAAATGTCACCGAATAGAAAACAAGAAAATGACCCGAGAAAAGAATTGTCGGGTTACAGTTAACCTTCTCCTCCAACGACCTACAGCAAAAATGCCAGTGAAGATACTCAAGACCAAGATCGGGTTAAAGTCATACATTCTCTATGGCAGCGGATGCTGCTTAACAAATATTAAGTTTTTAAACGGAGAGAAAACGGACTTTTTTATATTGATGTTTTGGGTATATGTCAAAATAATGTTGCAATATAGATACAAATGAACACACACTGCATTACTCTTGCAGTTACTAGATTAAATAAGCAATTAAAAAAAGTGTACGGTACCTCTTATTGGATGACCATGTAATAAGCAACCGTTGTCAATTTGTTTAAAAAAAAATAAGAATGGTAAAAGTAGGCCACATTTTGAAAGGTAAAAAGGACAAAATATACAAAGTAAGAATTAATAAATTCCAGCTAAAAATCAGAAGAACAGAAAGCATGGCTCAAATTATCGGCCTATTGGCCTCCAACTACGGAGAACCGTATAAATTCTGTTTCTCTGCAGTGGTTCAAGCCTCTCTCGTTCTGGCAGGACCATCTTTTTGGTTTTCTGACCCGTTGCTTCATATTTGGAGCCATAAAGTCAAAAATATGAGCCTTTCTTTCTGTTCCTTTCTTGTGATTTTAAGCTGTTTTTCTGTTTTTTGTTATTTTTATATATTTTATATTTTTGCTTTTTATCTTTTACTTGTGGCCTACTTTTCATGTATGATTCTTATTTAGTTTTGGTCATAGCACAAATATATTTTTATAAATTCGTTTTATTCGTTGCTTGTCCGGTTGGTTTCCGCTGTACGTTCGGAACTCGAGCGGTTTATCCGTTATCTCTTCGGTATAAGTCCGTTTCGCCAAATTAATTTACCGTACATGAACGGATGCAAGACAGACAAGTAACGAATGGATAACGTACATACAACGCATGAGAAACGAACAAAACGTAAACATACGGTATATTCACCAGACATTTTGTGCGGTATATGTCCGTTCCAAGTTTGTTTTTCACCGTACAAAACGGACATCGCCGTACTCGAACCGTATTCAACCGATAAAGAACGCACGACAAACGTATATGAACGGAGACGAACGTATACAATTTATTTTTATACGTTCGGCGTCCGTTCGTCTAGTGTAAGAGGGGCTTTACACTACACCGTATAACCCAAACGAACGCCGAACGTATAAAAATAAATTATATTCGTTCGTCTCCGTTCATGCACGTTTGTCGTCCGTTCTTTATCCGGTGAATACGGTACAAGTATCAAATATGTATTTTGTGTATGCGTTTTGTATTGTAAGAACTCGATGTTGAACTGCACTGTCACCTGACTGCCGTAAAGACTTTGGGTGACTTTGGATGCGTGGTACTGTCTTCTCAATGCAGGATACTGGCTCTGTCCATTAAGAACTCGATAAATGTCCAAAATATTTATTGTTTGTAACAGCAAATTAATTCCAAACAATCAAACAGATAACAGTTCAAATAGATGTAACAATAATCCAAACAAATAAAGTAAAATAAAAGAGTCTTGTTGGAAAATCCAAACAGAATATAACGTACGCTTACTTTGGAAGGTTCCGAAAGAAGTCCCCGATTAACAATTTACATTCGTTTAAATAGCCAAATGGAAAGTGTATTACGTATAATTGGTCAATAAAAATTGCATAATAGATATGTAACCGAAATTTGACATTTGGACGTACGTGCCCAGAATTGCTCTAAGGTACTTGTAAACATGTAAATTAAACATTTGATATGAATTATGGTTTAACATTATCATTATTTGTTGACCACAATTACACAACTTATTTAAATACTTGAAACATACAAGTTAAAGAATAGATAACAGAATTCTGAAATTACAACGATTTAAAGAAAACTTTTACCAAAAATATCAAACAATAAGGAATAATTTAAAGAATAGTTGACGCACACCGTAATTAAATTTTACGCTTACATAAAATGATTTAGAAAAATAAAGTGATGTCTTAAAAATGAATAGAAGTTAGGTCACTCAAAATACCAAAATTTATTGTATGACAATCACCCTTTACTCCCCCTAAAAATCGTCCCGATTTTTGTAAAATTTTGATTTAACGTAACAAAAATGAATATGTAAAACAATTTAAAACCGTCTTTGAAAATGTCTGTGTCGATTATGATAATTTCGTCTGGTTGAGTGTTCATAACGATTTAGAATTTCACTTAGTTCCTGCACTTGTAAATCCAGATGTTTACAATGTTCAGTTAAACTCATTTTTTCATCTGCCAATTTCGAAACGTCCCCTTGAAGTTGTTCAATCTGTCTATATTTTGAAGTACACTCATGCAGCTTTTCGTAAGCATGTTTTTGCCAAAATTCACTGTTTATTAACTCATTTTGAAGTTGTGAAGAAAGATCAGCATTTGACCCTATCAGCGTTACTGAATAAGGGGGAGATAACTCCATCAGACTTGTATAGGCTGCATTAGTTTTAATGTAACAAATCAGTTATATGTTGATAAAAAATGAATAAATGCAATAAAACTTTAAAAAATGCCTATGAATCTTTTTAACTGTCATCGGTAGTCAATGTATGTATTTGTTTTACCTGAGCGAATAAACATCCTGTGCTGTACAGGTGTGTTAATTAGAATTTTACAGAAGATTGCCCTAGGTGATTTCTTTCAAGTATTAGCTCTGAGAACAGATGTATAATTTAGATATTTCTACAAATATTATAAATTTTTAATTAACATTAAGATCGAAAAAAAATAATAATTCAAAAAATATTGAGCAGTTACAAACATGTTATATTAAAAGAGAAGAAAAATAAATGAAAAAGAAATTAAATAAAATGATATAAAATAATAATGAAAATAAATAACATGAAGAACAGGTGTATTAAGATGTGTCTACAAATCTTAAATGATTTTTAATTAACATTAAGATTGAAGAAGAAAAATAATAATATCATTTTCATTTATTTATTTATTCATTTATTCATTTGTTTGTTTGTTTGTGTTTGTTTGTTTGTTCGTGTTTGATTATTTTGAGAATATTGCAACAGACGCAAATATTACTTATTTATTTATTGATATGTTTATTCTACACATCAAAGTGAATTTTATTTATTTAATATTTATTTTTGCATTTGTTTAAATTATTTTTTTAATTTCTATTTATATATATCTTTTTATTCATATCATTTTGTAAATTTATTTTTTAGACATATTCGTTATGTTTGATCTTTTTATTCATTTCATAATTTATAATATCAATTATTTTATTTCACTACTTTGTTTTAGATATTTTTTTTTTCAATATTATAATATTTCTATAATCTTATACATTAATATGAAAATTATTGTTATTTGTGTTGTTTTTCTTTATTTTCATTTTTTTTTAAATTCATTGTTTTCTTTTGTGTGTGTTTTTCTTTTTCTTTTTTTTTTGTTGTGGTTTATTTAAAGTTTTCTTTTCTTTTTTTGTTGTTGTTGTTGTTGTTGTTTATTCAGTTTTTATTCCATTTTGTGTGTTTTGGTTTTTTTTTGTGTTTTATTTGTTGTTGTTTTTTTTAATTTTTTATTTTGATAAATATATATAAATCTATACAATATGACTTTTAAATCTAAAGTAATGAAATAAAGAAACGTGTTTGGACCTTTCCACCTGTGCCTTTGTAAATATCTTGTGTATTGCTTGTATGTCATTTGTGCATTTTGAGGTTAAGACATGTATGAACCCATGAAAAACTAAAGGGCATCTATGATATAAACATATTAAGTAAAATTTTTACTCTTGAATGTAGCAACAAAGTATTTTGCCTATAGACCGGTCACATCAAAAGATGTTTTTCCAGGTGAATTTAAAAAAGGTGATCAGAGTATATCAACAGGTGCTATACATGTCACAAAACACAACAAACATATAATTAATTATACAAAACACACCCCACCTAAATAATATTCCGATCTGAGACTTACAAGAAACTTGGTAATTGAATTTCAAGGGTCTAATCACATTACAGGTAAACAACCGGCAGACGTCTCAATACAGGTAAAATCCAAGTAAACACCGTATAGTTAAGATAGTATACACATCAATTATCAAGATAAAAAAAATGGTCGAATAATTGAACTGGGAGCTTGCAAATTAATATTAAAATGTGCATATTTATATTAATTCATAATGGTAGAAACACCCTCGTACAAGTATGTTGGAGTTATCGAACCTGATATTCCGCTAGAGGCGCGAAACGCTGATATCGTCACGTAATTGTTCATTAATATTATCTGCATGTGTTGTGTTAGAATTAAGTTTGTCTGTCCGAAATAGTTCTTCGTCCAGACTTTCTGTTACAATGCATAATTGTTTAAGGCGTGCATCTAAAACACTATTTTCATTTTGAAGCGTATCACAAGTTTGTTTCAGTTGATTAATAATTTCCCGTTGTTCCTTTATTTCAAAGTTTTTATTTTCCAGCTGAACGGCTGTGTCTTGCTTTACTACATTAACGACGCTTGCATTGATTTTCACTTGTTGCTGTGATATTTTGTTTCTTCTCTTTAAGGTTCCAATTTGTTCCTTGTGGATATCGAATTTCGGAATTGTTTTTGTAAATTCTTCTTCGTCCATTGCGGCAAATGACATGGATTTGATAGGTTGTCGTTCTTTAAACTTTCATTCTGTCGAAGTCTCTACGTTTTGTTGCCGCCGACTTTGGTTTGCGTCGTATCTTCTCTCTTTTCCTTGAACATGTTGAAATGGACATGTCACTGTTTTCCAAAGGAATTTGTCCCTGAAGTCCTTAGTAGTGCTACCACGGCAAAATGGTTTGTGTATGCGTTTTGTATTGTAAGAACTCGATGTTGAACTGCACTGTCATTCTTACTTGGGGAGGGGGGGGGGGGGGNGTACCCTTTGTGGAAAATCAACAAATTGTTTGTAGTTTTTATGTGCCGGTAAAATAATGATTATTTCTATAATTAAAATAATTCAAATCAATATTAAATGAATTTTCCTTGAAATCCTGTAACTTCTGTGATTGTTACTGTTTTTAGGAATAGCTAAGGGAATTATTACTAACCAACCAACAGAGAACCTAAATGGTCAACATAAATCTGTAGGCATAGAGTATTAAGGTAAAAATGGCAATTTTATGACCCAATCTAACCACAGATGGCCATAAATGATCATTAATACTGGTTGCAACTATTTTCACAGCCATGGAATCTGCAAGCATAGGGTCAGAATGATATTTAATGAACAAACCTGACCACAGATAGCCATAAATGATCATAATTATTAATTGCAACTATTTTTTACACCCATGAAATCTGTAAGCATAGGGTCAGAATGATATTTTAAGACCCGACCTGACCACATATAGCCATAAATGATCATAATTATTAATCACAACTATTTTCACAGCCATGAAATATACAAGCATAGGGTCAGAATGATATTTTATGTCCCAAAATGACCATAAAATAGCCATAAATGATCATAATTATTAATCGCAACTCTTTTCACAGTCATCAAATTCACAAGCATAAGGTCAAAATGATAATTTATGTTCCAAAATGACCATATATAGCCATAAATAATCATAACTATTAATTGCAACTATTTTCACAGCCATGAAATCTGCAAGCAAAGGGTAAGAATGGTATTTTTAAAACCCAAACTGACCACAGATAGCTGTAAATGATCATAATTATTAATCGCAACTATTTTCACAGCCATGAAATCTGCAAGCATAGGGTCTAAATGATAAGACCCAACCTGACCACAGATAGCTATAAATAATCATAATTATTAATCGCAACTGTTTTCACAGCCATGAAATCTGTAAGCATAGGATCAGAATGACATTTTGACATCCAGACCACAGATAGCTGTAATGTTAACTTTGAAAAAAAATATTTTGTTGTTACACGTGAAAAAAAATTTTGTACAGGAATAACCTATAACCCCCCCCCCCTTTCAGATTAAATGGTCGATCCCTAATATGATCATATGATAAATAGTCCCAGGCTGAATCAAAAGACTCAAAATGAAGGATGTTTCAAACAAACCCATATTGATAAAGTATCTATAGAAATACAAAAGTTCTATAAGCCTATAAATGACTTTAATGCATTTTTACTTTAATGATGAAATCACCACTGACAAACGCGATGTAATTTTAGTTTTGCTAGAGTACAATCATTTACATATATAATTTAATCTGAAAGAAAATTAAAACCAATAATGCTTTTGTGATTAAGAAAATGTAATGTTTCGCAAAATAATGTGAGAGGTCAAATCGCAGTTTGAATAAACAAAGATTTCCCGCACATTTTGCAATTCGGAACTTGCAATTCTCATGCCGGAAGTTAACACGGCAAAAACCGGAACCGGAACTTGCAGTTTTCATAGACTTTAAAATCTCATACGACAGCGTAATACGAGACTTAAGTATATTAATTAACCGAAATTTGAACATGGCAGTGGTGGTGCAGTGGTAGCGTACCAGACTTTTAAACCCGTAGAACCTTGACAGAGGGGTTCGAATCCGACTGGAATCAACAACAATTTAATATTTAATATTAAAAGACTCAGAATCTGAATTGATAAAAAACAGATGAAAAATTCATCACAGGCAGATGGTTCAAGCCAAAATGATTATTTTAATTGTATTTTTTTTTCAATCAAGTACCAAAAATTGCAGTTAAATTGTCTTCTGCATATGGCCATTTCATCATCAATATGTCTCATCAGTGCAGATTATATCAAAACAATTGGAAAACCGAATAAAAAACGAAAGATTTCTAAGTGTCATTTTCAAAAAATTGAAATAGCTCACATTCAGATGGGGCGCTCAGCATAGATCGATCCATAACATACCATAAAAATGAAGCACAAATAAGATGTTGGGTTTTCATCGGTACTCACTCTAATTCTTATTTTAAAGCAAATTAAGTCCCATGGATTCTCTAAAACAAAGTGAAAGAGAATGTAGACTGTAATTAAATGAATAAATAAGCTGTCTATAAAATCAGTCAACGTGGAAACTTGCCCATCTCCCCGGATTTGCGAATATTTACGCTAATGCAGGGCCTAAAAATTTAAATATAACGGTCTATATATATAGTGGGTATTCAGATTCCGGCCTTTTTATCCGAAACATCACACATAACCATTGGGTTAGGGGTTTTCTCACCGTTCATTGAAGATCTTATGGTGGCTTTGAGTTGTTATTACTCCCCTTTGGGTCGTTGTCTCTTTGACACATTCCCCGTTTCCCTTCTTTTTTCTATCCAAATTTGCTCTCTAAAAAACTTAGCAAAAAATTGAAAATACGCACAGCCAAACAAGCAAAAATTTGTTTAACAGCTGTTTTGTAATCGTTTACAGACTTTTGATTTAACATAACGACCTGATTGCTATGGATTGAGGGAGCAAACTTGAGATATTGGTAAAATGTCAGCACCGCATGGCATTGCAATTTTTAAAATATTGTCATAAAACCACTCGGCAAATTCGGCAAAATAGTATATGTCCATATTATTATTCAAAACAATTCGCTTATATTTATATTTCAATGAAATCACCCTCGAGTTGAAAATGAGACGAAGCAAAAGAAAATCTACAAGCAATTATGCTATTAACCAGGCTGCAAAGAAAGGAAAGAAGACTACAGGAAGGGACGACCCTCCGCCCCAAACTCCTAATGATACAACTATACAGAAGAGATGCTGTTGACCCTGCAACATCTAGCTTAACACAGACAGCGACCCCTGTTCCTGTCATGCCTGTTTTTGTTCCTCAAAATATCCAAGATAGTTCTTATTAATATACAAACACAAAACAACGCCAACTTTCTTCTCAATGTACATGCTATAAGGATAAGCCAAATCCCTAGTGTTCACGCAAAATTAGGGCTGCATATAGCTGAGACCGCCAAAAACAAAATTAAAAATGGTGAATATATTGATCTGGCTACTTTGCTTGAGAATAAAACTTCACAAAAGGGCGAAAAATGGCTTGTTATTATTGACGGAGTTATTTCGACCAAAGAGAAATCACATAATAATATTTTAACAATTGAATGTTGGACAGACGCCTTTATTACGTATATGAGCATATATTTATCAGCCCATCCAACAAAATGTCACTAACACTTATACAATGTCCGCCTAGGTGGTACTCGGATAAAAGGTTTAGGGTGGAAAGAATACGACGAGCAATTAAGGCTCAGAATGGCCGCTGAACCAAGCAAAGAATGGGATACGGTTGATCAAGAACTATGGTTGATTTACATGGTAAACACAAATGTAAGCTCTCTCGCGACTCCTGCTACTGTTCAATCATTCTATGTTACATTAAATAAGTGTTATAATTTTAACTACAAGGGTGTGAGTAATAGGGTGCCTTGTAATTATAAGCATATTTGTTTTAAATGCTCGGGTAATCACCCGTTTTATGAGTGTATTATTGGCGTAAGTGCAAGTGCAAACAGAATCAATATTCGGCAAAAAATCAGCCCAGATTTTACGCTGGTACCCAGCGACCGTTCCGACATAAAGCACCACAGAGATTAGAAAGCCAAAGAGATATGGGTGCTAGCGGATTCTCCCATCAAAAATGAAATGTTAAGTTTTTATTTGAATTCATATCCACTGAGGAACGTTGCATTAGAATTAATTCATGGGTTTTCATTCGGATTTTCTCTGAAAATTAATGATCCACGATGCTTCCGGGAAAGTCAAAATATTTTATCGGCCACTGATGACAGGCAAGAATTGATAGAAAAAATCAACAAAGAAATTAATTTAGGCCGAATTGGTGGGTTTTTTCGATACACTTCCTATTTCAAACTTGCATGTATCCCCGATCGACGTTGTACCCAAGTCGGACGAGATGTCATGGCGTCTTATTACCCATCTTTCATATTCGAATTCTTCTGGTATAAATAAGGTCCGGTCACAGTTCTTACATTTTTATGCTTTGAAATAGATATCGATGAGATGGCCATACGTATTCCCAAACAAAAGGTCGATGCGCTTGTTGCAGATCTCCAGTATTTACTACAACAAAATAAGATAACTCTGAAAACTTTACAATCTCTTGTTGGTTCACTGAACTTCTTCTAAAGCAATCCGTGGTGCTAGGGCATTTAACAGAAAAAATGCCCCGTCATTCAATACGACATAACAAAGACGTTAAAGAGGACATCAAAGATTGGTTGACATTTTTACAATCTAATAATGGAAAAACAACAAAAATAAACCCACCGTTTCTCGCATCCAAATGAAACTTAAAGAATTTGGCAAGGAATTCGTTTTTGTCCCAGCTGATAAGGCTGCTAATAACATCATCATAGTTTGTCGTAAACATTATATAGAAGTACTCCAAAAAGAAATTACCAGTTCACATACTTTTCAATTAACCCAATTGACGGAAAATGAAATTACAAACATACATTTTCTAACAGCCACATCTTTACAGGCTAAACCTGATAGTAAAATAGTTCCAACCATGTACTGGGTTCCTAAACTCCACAAAACGCCATATAAATCTAGATTCATTTTGTCATCAAGTCACTGTTCTACAACTAAAGTTTCTATTATACTCACTAATACTTTGACTGCTATTAAAAACCTGGTTATAAATTTCTGTAACAAAGTATATAAAAAGAATGGTGTCAATCATTTTTGGAGTGTAAAAAATTCTTTGGAAGATCTCGATAAATTGAATGCTTATAATGCCCATTTTGAATTCCTTGAAAGTTTTGATTTCTCTACCCTCTATACTACCTTAACACATAATCTTATAAAGGAAAAATTCAGACGTCTTATTCAATGGGCATTCAAAAAATCCGATTGTGAATATATATGTTCTAATTCCTTTAAATATTTCACGAAAGGATATGGAGTAAATGAACATGAGACCATAACACACATGTTAACTCCAACTGCAATAATTTTAATGAGCTGTATGGCCATTTCGGAAATTTATTCCTCATCAGCAGCACTAAAACACATTTTAGTAATACAAAACAAAAGAACTCAACTAAATGGACTTGTTTTGATATGATTTCAGCACTTGACAATATATTCATTCATGTTTCGGTAACAGTATTTATCGCCAGGTCATAGGAATTCCTATGGGTACCTATTGTGCACCACTTATAGCGGACCTCTTGTTGTACTGCTACGAATCTCAGTTTATGACCAACATCAGCAAAGAACCATCTAAACAGCATTTAATTGAAAAGTTGAACAACACTTTCCGATATTTGGATGATATTTTAACTTTAAATAATGACGACTTCAATACGTATTATAAGGACATCTACCCTAAAGAACTTACTTTGAATAAAGCCAACTCTAATAATCATCACTGTCCCTTCTTAGACATCAATTTTGATATAACGGATGGTAAATTAGATACTAAAATGTATGATAAAAGGAACGATTTTTCTTTTCCCATAGTTAATTATCCATTTCAGGATGGCGATGTTCCTTTAGCGCCATCATATGGCGTTTACATATCTCAACGTGTACGATTTGCTCGAGTATGAAATAACGTTTGCGATTTTAATGAACGGAATCTTTTCATAACTGAAAAACTATTATATCAGGGTTTTCGTTAACTAGTTAAAACCTTAACTAAATTTTATCATCGATATAAAGACTTAGTTCATAAATACAATGCAACCTGTAAACATCTAATCAAGGCTGGTATTTCACATCCCTTATTTTACGTTAATGTTTTACATAAGAGTAAAAAATACTTAACTCGACAAACAAACTTATAAAACCTTTAAATCGTCAAATTTATAAGGGTTATAATTACGGTATTGTCGTCAAGTCATTACGTATGGCCTTCTTTGGTATTAACATTGATTTATTGATAGGGTCTTTGCATTTTAACTAATCACATTCTAAATTTCTAAAATCTGTATTGCATGGATACGAGTTATGTATTCCGGTATATGCATGCAATCATTATGCTTAACTCCTCACAGGATGGGATCTTGGTGGAAGCTGTATACTGAGGGTAAATAACATACTTTGTCAGTTGGTAATGGGTCTGGAGCTGGCATGTCAGTTAACTGCTAGTAGTCTCTTGTGATTTCATGTTTATGTCCGTATATTTAGTTCTTTCAGTTTCATTTTTCACAATTGACTCAGTCCTCTTGCCGACTGAATTTTACTGTTGTTACGATTGTTTTTTGATTTATCACATTGGCAATAGGGGGAGGTTTGGGCCCAATAAAACTACTTTAACCCCGCCGCAACAGGTTTGCGCATGTCCTAACTCAGCAAATTTATCAAGCCTTTGTGTGTCTTGACTTTTTATGTCTATAGGAGTCTAGGATGATGTTTATTTCACTGAACTTGAT